>RJWM01003412.1:0-41533 GCA_004363535.1 Dasyprocta punctata
AATGGGTGGAAAGGGAAAAGGGAAGAGGAGGGGATATAAACCTGTATATGTGTATATGTAAGATAACTAAAAAGAACACTGCTCAATGTATTCGTTATTGAGCAGGAACAATTAATACTCATATGATTGGATCAATCTTGCATGTCTATATCTGTTAATGTAAGAAACCATTTTAAAGATAACGATGCGCAAATTGCAACCACTGTCAAGCTTCTATCTTCCGGCTTTGTACACCTGCAATGTTGTGTATTTACGCTAGTTGTTTGCTTGTCTCCTTTGCTTGTTGTTTTTACTATATATGTCGTTTTTTTTGTTGTTGTTGTAGTTTTTGTTTGTTTTGTTTTTCTTCGCTCAAATAAAAAAAAAAAAAAAAGAGACACTAAATCTGCTGGAAGACAAAGTAGGTAAAAATCTTGATGACATACGAGTAAGCAGAGAGTCCATGAACAAAAATCGAACTGCACAGAAAATACTTCCCAGAATCAACAACTGGGATCTTGTCTTACTAAAGTTTTTGAATGTCAAGGGAAATCTCCAACAGAGTGAAAAGAAAACCCACGAATTGGGAAAACATTCTAGTCAACTGTCCCTCAGACAAAGGACTTCTGTCTAAAACATATAAAGAATGAAAAAAAACCAGGCCCTTAAAATTCAAGTACCCAATCCCAAAATGGGCATGTGAGATGAATACACACTTCTCAGAGGAAGAAATACAAATGGCAAATAAATACATGAAAAAATGTTCAACATCAATGGTCACTTGGGAAATGCAAATTAAAACAACACTGAGATTTCATCTCACTCCAGGAAGAATGGCCAAGATAAGAAAATCAACTAATAACAAGTGCTGGAGGGTCTGTGGGGAAAAAGGAACTCTTCCCCACTGTTGATGGGAGTGTCGACTGGTGCAACCACTGTGGAAATCAGTGTGGAGATTCCTCAAGAAGCTAGGATTACAGATTCCATTTGACCCAACTATCTTACTTCTGGGCATTTTCCCAGAAGAACTGAAAACATCATAGCACAGTGATATTTGTGCACCCATGTATATAGCAACCCAATTTATAATAGCCAAGTGCTGGAAACCACCCAAGTGCTCATCAATCAAGGAATGGATATAAAAGATGTGGTATTTTTATACAATGGAGTACTACTCAGCTATCAAGAAAGATTGCATCAAGACTTTTATAAGTAAATGGACACAACTTGAGACCATACTCATAAATGAAGGAGGAAACTTTCTCTGGTGTGCTCTTTTCCCCTGCAGTAAACTATAATAAACCTCTGAACTTCTGAAATAGTTTATAGGATTCTTGTCCCAGATAGGCCCACCCCATGCCCAGGGGAAAACGTTTCATCACGGAAGATACAGGGACACAAACAAGAATCTAAACAACTAGATCTTGCTAAGTTCTTCCACTTAACTACCATTAGATTAAAGCCATTTGTTCAATCATACTTCTACACAGTTGTCTAATCTTCATCATACTTAAGCATAAAAATACAAACTTCCCCTGTTTCTTTGGGTTTTTATTTGAAGGCTCCTGTGCCATGTAGAATTTACATTAAATGTGTCATGTAGAACTTACATTAAATGATTTTGCATGCTGTAATGTACCTTGTTATATGTACTTGAGCTACAAACTTTGTGTTAGATGTGAGGAAAATGTTTTCTACTCTAAGGTACAACTACTCATTTATTACTGAATTTTGCTGGAAATGCATTATTACAATGAATCTTAAATATAAATGAATACATTAAAATCTCATGTGACTCTCAGAATGATCATAACATTTCAATCACTGGGTATGGAAAAAGGTTTTCCTTGTAATTTTCTTTAGTCTCAAAAAGCATGTGATTTACAAAAGAACTCCATATACTGCAACAAACATAAAACCTAAAGGATGTCAAAACACCTAAAAACAGGGCTGGGAGTTTGGCTCAGTGGCTTAAATGCCTGCCTGGCAGGTGTGAGGTTTTGAGTTCAATCCCTGGTGCCACAAAAAACAAACAAACAAACAAACAAACAAACAAAAAAACACCTAAAAACTTTGTGTCCATATCATTTACTTAATAAAATATATTGCTATTTAAATTGCAATATGGCAGATATTTTAAGAAAAAATTCTTGTAAGTCTACTGATTTGAGAAAAGAGGTTCCTCAAGAATTTATTTCAATGTACCATAAACATCACAAGGTTTCAGAAACTTATAGGTTTCTTTCAAATTAGCTCATTTTCAAACTCGATTTCTGCCCTCCTACAAACAAAACAGATATTATAAAGAAATTTTACATTACTTTAAAAACAAAGTGTCACTAAATTATCAATACCATTCACACAGTATCTTCAATGAATATTCACAGATTGAATATTACACTAATAAGGCTTATAATATTCATTTTGTCCAATAAACAGTACTTAGAATCATATTTCCATAGTTTATTGTGCTGAGCCCCAGTCATATGAATATGTACATAAAATATATATGGATATCTATGTATCTTTGGTTATAGTGATTCCTAACAGCACCAAAAAGTATTTTCATAAGTACTTGTACATAGGAGTTTGAAAAGCAATATACCCTGAAGAAAGATACATCTGGAAAAAGAAAGGTGAAAACAATATGTTAAACTGAAGTACTCACGTTGATGCCCAACCCATCAAAGGATTTTCCCATCGCTCCCTGGTATCAAACTCCATTTTCCATTTTTTCGTGTTGTTCACCCCAGACTGCATGTTATTGCGAGCAGGAACAAAGATCCTAACTTTTCTAGTTTTGATGTGCTCTTCTGGAACACCAGTTAACGTAGTGATATCCTAAAGAAAAACAAGCAAATAAAGATGTTCCAATAGCTCACATACCTGCAAACATGTTTCTGTTATTCCCTATATTCATGCAATTCTATCCAGGTTTGTTTATGAATTGGGATAAAGTTTCTGGCTTATTTCACTACTTCTTTGATATTTTACTGTATAAGCTTTAAATGCTGTATTAACAGATACTGTCATGTCAGTATCTGTAAGTGGTATATTTGAAAAGTTATATTAGGAAACAATGGAAAAGGGATCATAAAAAATTTTGTGGCCCCTTTTGTACAACAAAACTTCGACAATTTCCCCTTTCCTTCTCCCTTTCTGTGCTGCAGAACAAACCCAATGACTTATACATACCTGGTAAGTGTTCTACCACTAAGCTATATTCACAGCCCAACACTATAATTTCTGAACAGACTGCTGATAAAACCAGTAGTCAACAGACTCTTAATCTGTGAGCAGATGAGAAAAGGTATGAGGATTATAAATAAATGTATATAAAAAATAAATAAATTTTAAAGAGAAAAAAACTATTAGCAGTGGTTTTTGTAATGTAAGTTTTATTGCTTACCCCCTTCAGAGGGAGGACCAAGCCTTTCTATAAACAGTTAAAATAGCTAATTAGTATTTTAATCTCCCTTTGGCAAAACCTACTGAAAGGATACAGCAAATCTACCTGCAAAGACAAAAATTTTGTGTGTTACAAAATCTGAAATGAAAATAACTGAGTTTTGTATCTCTTTTTCTATACTTTCATCCAATAACAAATGCTCAACTGGGGAATGCACAGAATTTTGAGCTTCCGATGAAATATTTAGGAAAACAGGTCAGTCAAAATGTAAAATAAGCCAGGTGTGGTGGTACACGCCTTTAACCCCAGCACTCGGGAGGCTGAGGGAGAAGAAGCGTGAGTTCGAGGCCAGCTTGGGCTACAATGTGAGTGCAAGGCCGGCCCAAGTACATAGTGCAACCTTGCCTCAAAAAACTAGGGCCAGGAGTTTGGCTTAGCGGCTTAAGCACCTCTGTGGCAGGCGCAAGGTTGTCAGTGCAATCCCTGGTGCCATTTAAAAAAAAAAAAAAGTAAAATAATAAAGTACTTTACAGAGCTTAAATCTTCAGTTAGTAAAAGGCAAAATTTTTTTTTCCAAAGTAAAATCACATTAAGAAAAATCATGTCCTTATTAATACCACATTTAAAAATCATCAGGGCTTAGGAGTACAGCACAGTGGAAGAACTATAATATTTGGCCTATTTGAATATATTTGCAATCTACCATATTAGTTTATTTAATATTATATACTGTTAGATTAATATGTTATTTCCTTAGTCATAGTTGAAGCAAGGTATAACCAAATACTATAAACATTATACAGTCATAGGGTAGAGCATCTTCTAAAATCCAAAAGTCCTCCTAAGCTAAATCCCTAACAAATGAAATTATACATTACTTGACTTCTTTAAATTAACTATATGAGATACTGAACTCGAGTTGGAAGAGGTAAATCTGAACTCAAAATGGAGGTAAAAGCTCTGGGCCAATCGCCCCTAGCCCAACTGAAGGAGGAGGAGAGCCATGATACAAAGGAACTAGAACAGGTGAGAAAGCTGTTTATTGGTACTTACTTTGAGCTTTGAAACTACAGATGATAGATTAAGAGAACACTCTGAGAAACAGGGCACACTCAGATTGTGTGGTAATGAGAGATTTCCAAACAAAATGCTCCAGAGGCTTGGTTTTGTGACTCACTCTTGTGTTGAAGAGATGTATGCAGCAATGTGTGCTCCAATACACAAAACTGATGAGCAGTAGTAGAACTACAGAGAGCTGTTCTAGAGAGAATTCAGTAAATCCTGGTGCCCATCTAACAATGAAGAAAATTTTTATTGGTATTAAAGCAGAATGCAATTTGAGAGACTTGGAAAAATATAGCAAGACTGAGTAAAAAAAAAGGTAAGATTTGCTTTTGTAACCTTTGATGATTATGATACAGTTGATAAAATTGTTGTTCAGAAATACCCCACTATTAATGGGCATAACTGTGAAGTAAAAAAGCTCCTTCTTAAGAAATGCAGTCTGATGGATCACAAAGAGGTCATGGAGGAAACTTTGGAGATGGTGGAAGGAATTTTGGATGTGATGGAAACTTTGGTGGAAGAAGAGGCTACAGTGATGGAGGACGTGGCAGCAGAGGTAGTTATATAGGAGGTGATGGTGGACACTATGGCGCTGATCCTGGTGACAGTAGTAGAGGAGGCTTCGGTAGTAGTGGACTAGGATATCAAAACCAAGGTGGTAGATGTGGTAGAGGAGGATAGGATGGTGAAGGAGTAAATTTGGTGTTAGTAATTACGGTGGTTGTGGGAACTATAATGATTTTGGAAATTATAACGGTCAACAGCAATCAAATTACAGATCCATAAAAGGGAAGGACCCAGTTGAAGGAAAAAGGTCCAGCAGTTCCTATGATGGTGGTTATAGATCTGGTAGTAGAAGTGGTGGGTATGGTAGTAGAACATTTTTTAAAAAAATAGTTAAAGACTATAGTTCTTAGCAGGAAAGAGAGTGAAGAGTTGTCAAGAAAGCTACAGGTTACTTGGAATCAGTTGTTTCAAATGCATTAGAAGGAACTATAAAAATCTCCTACAGAAAAAACAATGATCCATAGTCAGAAAAGTTACTGCAGCTTTAACAGGAAACCATTCTGGTTTAGGACTGTCATAGCCACAGTTCACAAAAAACTGCAGCCACTGATTAACGCAATGTAGTATCAATTAGATGTACATTCCTAAGGTCTTTTATCTGTTGTAGCTTTGCCTTTTTATTTTTATTACATCAGGTATATTGCCTTGTAAATTATGGTAGTCATATCGGGAATAAAAACTATGGAATTTTTAATTTAAAAAATTTAAAAATAAATATGAAAAAGCAAACATTAAACTCCTAGTACTAGCTACCTCAGGGAAATGAGATTATAAATTTTTATTATATATTAAGTAAAAAAGGACAAGATGAATTTTAGGATACAAAATTTTTCTTTGAAAAGTGGCTACCAAATGTTGATAATCAGCTCTTCGTATTTTGAACTAATTATCCATTTTTCATGTCTTCTCAAATTATGGCAATTATTTCTTGATATCTTCTCTCAATTTAAAGCTGGCTTTCTGATTTTTGAAGCCTAAATTGTGCTGACAGAATTTCTGCTTTTGCCTCCAGAAGAAGTGGAAGGTACTGCAGCCCAGCTGAGCTGCTGCCAAAGATAGAGAATAAAAAGGCTTGGCATCTCTCACACACTTGACACCTAAAGGGCACAGAGGCTCTAAAATTCCTACTCCCTGTAAACGCACTCTCAGTCTAGACAAACTGATTTCCCACACTTTTAAACTGCATCACGACACTCTATTGTTATCATTTCATCCACACAGCTTCAGCAAGTGACAGAACAACCTGTTTTCCAAGAGACATTTCAATGGGCTAAAGCTCCCACTCTAAGATTCCATTAAAACAATGTAACACTTGAAAAGAATTATTAGGCACTATGTTGATTCCGCGTCTTCGGTGGTTTGCTTTCCAAGTTCTCATTGAGTTACCTGTAACTCCATTTTCACAAACAATAAGTAAACAAACAAAACATCTAATTATTTAAACTACACTGGTTTAATGATATCTTTATAGATTTCTAATTCTGTATTATAATATGGATCACCTACAATTCTTCTAAAAACTCATTTATAAAAGACACATGGTTTTTTTTTGTTTCTTGATTTGTACATCTTTTTCTCTTTTAAAAAAAAACATATCAAAGATGTCTATTGCCTTTTATGGAACTCTCATTTAATTGGTAAATAGATAAGTGGTTTATAAATATTTATAAATTTTTGGATGACAAAAAAGTTAAATCACATAAGGTATGAGAAGCCTTCAAGTTGGCACTGGACCAGTCAACAATTATGTGTAAATTCTAAAAAGATAGGTACCCTATTATAATACACATAGATTTATAAAATTTAAAACTTTCAATTTTTAAACAGATCAAGCATGAAATCAGTATTTCTATAATTAAAGAATGTCATCATATATTGCATTGTTTCTCTAGTGTGAGAAACCAAAAGTGTAAATAAGCACCGAAATGTGTAACAGAAAATGGGAAATGGGAAGCAAATGTTCAAATGAGAAGGGGAACAAGGGAGTGGGGAGAGGAAAAGGAAGGAAGGGACAAGGGAAAAAAACAGAAGATTGGAAACAAAGCTTTTGTAGATAAGGAGGAGGGAACAGGTTGAAGAGAGGGGAGAGGAATGGGAAAAAAAGAAGCAAGATATATCATGTACAGGTACAAATTCCCTATGATGAATGTGATCACTGTGTATATTCAAGGTGTATCAACAAAATTTTAAAAATGCAAAAAAGTCATTAAGAGAAAGAAGTTTCAAAAACATAATTTTATGTACAATATACTATTTTATGAAATAGTAATGTCAGTTATAGCTCAGTTTAGACATTCTAATCAAAATTTGCTACTGAAAACATACATATCACAATCTCAATCTCTCATTTGAAATTTCTGAAGAACTGATAGCTGACCTTCCATTGTCAAAGTCACTAGAGGGAGAATTTTAAAAATCACTAAGAGGTATACACCAGCATATGTATATGAACTTTATTCTTTCAAATACCAATTTCCATTATAAAATATTAGTTTTCCATATAAAAACTGCATTATTCGGTTATCAACTGTCTCTATTTATTGTGTGAATTCAACTTTTTTTTTTTTTAAACAAAGGAAGCAGGGAACAAGCAATGGGAAGTTGGTGTCAAAATGCAGAAAAACCTCCCAGCAAGCTTCTTGCAACCACCCAGGATTTAGAGTCTTGCTGGTCGCTCTCTTTTCAATACCAGAATTTCACACATTTCAATGACTATTATGACTTCAAAGAATCAAATTTTCATCATTGTCCGTCATCTGCCGGTTGATTTGTATAAAGAGGTTCTTCTGCATGCACTCCAAACAAAAGCCTCCTTACTTTTGTGGCTATATATCAAGTTTAAAAGTTTTGTTTGTGACAGTTGTGTCTTTGGTAAATTAGGGTAACACTGAAGGAGTGCAGCTGCTCTGTAGGAACCTCCTTTTTTGGCACTATTTCACTTAAATAAAAACTGAATAATTAGCTTCTGCCTTTATTAAACCACAAAAATGCCGCTGGCCTCAATAATTACTTCCGGTTGCCCCACCCACTTAACCTTAACAGTTCATACTTGTCATAAAGAGAAACAAAAAGTTTTGGCACTTTTGGATGGATTCTTGCTACATCTCAGTACATCCAGAAAAGCTAAAACTTTTACTAGTCTTTTTGGTAATAACTACATTGCACTACTATAGATCAATGCTGAGAAATTTTAATGGAGTACATATTGAAACATTATAACAAAACAGTTCTTAAAGTTGTTCTGTTGTAGATTATTAGTTACCAATCACGTGTTTAAATTTATTTTCCTGCTAAAACTGATTTAACTTTAACTGTTTATACTCTATCTCAACAATAAAATGTTAAAAGAAGAATAATTTTAGATCTGTAATAAAAACTACTTCTCAACCCACTGATACTTAAAACAAGAAACTTATTAAAGGCCTAATAATTAAGGACATTTTACAAAATGAATTTCATAGCTAAAAATACTGTATATAGAGTTTACAGATAGCATAATCATATCTACTTAATGTGGAAAAACTTCTAAAAACTTAACAGCTATAGAGACTCAAATATAGTAAAAAATGTTAAATTTGGGTTGTGCCAATAAAATCAATTTTTATTAAGCCCCCAAATCAGTGAGGCAGTCCAACCAAGTAACACAGTGTTGGAATGTGACAACCATTTGATTTTACATGCTAGGCAAAGCTATTATAAAATCAAAAGTGTACTTTTAAATGAAATATGTGGATAACAGATATAAGGACAGATCACACAAATGATGCTGCTGATAAAGACAAAAAAATAAGAACTAGGGACATATTTTTTAGACATGTTTTTCAAAGTGAAAATATTTTTGTTACTCCTGGATCCTAAGCAGGACAGAATACAGCAATGGCTAAAAGGCTTTGTCAAAACCGGCTGGAATCCCAACTTTCAACTTTTAGTGAGTATGTATCCTTGACTTGTTTCATCTTCTATAAAATCAGTTTACTGTGTAAAATGAAAATTAAATAATGTTAAGTGAAGTGTATACCTTGACCAACAAAAAGACTCATTAATTCACTGTATTTTTTGCTACCTATGTATTAGACACTGGACAATGCTCAACATTACAGACATCACTTCTGTTTCAAGAAAATTAACTACTGGACATTTCTATAATGAAAGGATGAACAAGTAATGGGAAGTTGCTGTCAAGATGTAGAAAAACAACATTTCATCTTCTTTGAAAACTAAGGTAAGAGATAGTGAAGCTGGGTGTGGTGACAAATTACTGAGAACTTAAATTTTTTCTTTTTTTCAGTATACCACCAAACTTAAACCATGTATGTAATACATTTCATAGACAGAATTGAGAGCTTCAATAACTGAACAAACTACCAAAGGTTATTTTAAAAAGCAAACATTCTAAAGGAGCGTACCTGTAATCCGGTACTTTGGGAAGCTGAGGAAGGAGGATTCCAAGTCTGAGCCCAGCCTAGGGAACTTAGCCCCTCAAAATAAAAAGATAAAAATGGAGCTGGAGAGGTAGCTCAGTTCAAAGGCCCTGGGTTTTTACCCTAGTACTAGGGGGAAAAAAGTAAAGATTCATTAATAAAGCCATTACTGAAAAGAATTGTCATAATATAATATATGGAATTCTTCTTCCATTCATAATGGAGTAACAGGAGTCAAACTACTACTTTTACCATATATGACTATCATATACAACTTAGAAAATTATTTTAAACAACTATTTTCAAATATTAGATAACTAGATAATAGCATAATGTGATCTTTGGAAGAAGGAAAACTCAAGATGGAGCCCTATTATTGTCTTAGGTTTATGTTTGGAGGCACATCTCACAGTACAGTACAGTATAGTACAGAGAGGTGAGATGCGCAAGCAAAACAGCAGCAGATCTGAGCATAAAGGGCAGAGGCACTAGAAATCAGGTGTACTAAGAAAAAGACATTTGTAAGGCAAAGTTTTTTTGGGGGGGCAGTACCAGGGATCAAACTCACAACCTTGCACTTGTAAGGCAAAGTTTTGAAGAGCAGTTAAAGAAGGAGCTCGAAAAATCTGAATGGTGTTTGTGTAAGAGGAAACTGAAGTAGGATGGGTAATGTGAAGTTCTAACAAACCAGGGTAGAGACACATTGCTGAGTATGCCAGGCCTTCAACTGAGATACAGGAAAAGTAAAACCTCAGAATTATGGCAAATATAAACTCAGCTATACAATGCTTAGTATCAAGCACTGAAAGGGTCAAGTTGGTCAGTATTTGGCTGCTGATCAAAACCAATGCTTTATAAATGGAAACTGTAACAAAGTCTAGACTCACCAAAACAAATCATCCCATACGTATATCATGCACTAAAAAAATTAGAATATGCACACAGATGGGAAAATAGAGCCTATAAGTAGCAATTATAGTAACCCAAGCAATACAGAAGCTGAAAATAGCTGCAAAAAATGCTTAAATAGTGGTTAAAAATATGCTTAAGTATTTAAAGAAAAAGATACACAAAATAAATGAAGAGATGGAAAATTTCCAGAGAGAAATGCAAGTTACAAAACCAAACAGAAATTCTAGAACTGAAAAATATACTACACAGAAATCCTAGAACTAAAAATTATACTATAAAGATACTGTATACAATTAATAAAAATTTGACACTATGGGAGAAAAGATCATAAACTTGAAGACTGAGGAAAAGAAACTAAACAAATTAAACCACATAGCAGAAAAAGACCAGAGAATGAGGCTTCAGTGACCAGTTATATAATAAGCAGTGTGAGTGTTAATTGTTCCAGAAGAAAAACAAGCAGAAAAGTGTTTTGAAGGAATAGCTAAAAAAATTTTCAAATTTGATGAAAAATATTAACCAAAAATATCTAAAAGTCTTTTTCTGGAGGAGGGTACTAGAGATTGAACCAAGGGTCTCCCATATGTTAGCACGCAGTCTATCCAAGAAGCTTAATGCCAAGTGAGATAAATGTAAGGAAAACTACATGTAAACACAGTATAAAAGTGTGATCCAAACAGTCATGATCTAATTTCTAAAGTTTAAAGCTAAAAAAAACCTCTTAAACAGTAGTCTTTGTAAAGACACATTATATACATGAGAATAATGATGAAAGAAAATTAAAAAAGACTGAAAACTTTCCCTCTAAACTGAGGAACAAAACAAGGGTTCGTTCCCACTTTCGCCGCTCCTACTCAATGCAGTAGAGGAAGTCTAGCTGGGTAAGTCAGAAAAGAAAAAAGCACGTCTCTTAAACTGCAGAAATATAATTATCTCTGTTCCCAGATAACATGATCTAGTATGTAGAAAATGCTAAAACATTCCGTAAAACAGTAACAACAAATTAAAAAACAAAACCAAACAAAAAACTAAAACCTATCTGAGCTAATGAACAAATTTAGCAAACTGCAGGATACAAAATGAACACTCAGAAATTAGTTATCTCACATATGCTAATAATGAACAATCCAAAAAGGAAATTACATTAATAACTTCATCAAAGTAGCATTAGGATGAATAAAATAAGAATAATTTTAATTGAGGGGAAACATTTATACAATGAAAGTAGTAAACATTGTTGAAAAAAATTAAAGACATTTAAAAAAGGAGAGATATCCCATGTTCATTGATGAGAAATCTCAGTATTGGGAAAATAAGAATTCTATTCAAAGTTACGTACAGGGCCAGGGGTTTAGCACAGCAACACAGGCACCTGCCTGGCAAGTGTGAGGTCGTGAGCTTGATCCCCGGTACCAAAAAACAAAAGCAAAAAAAACCTCAATGACACTTTTCACAGAAATCGAGAAATTCATCCTAAAATTCATATGGAAGTTTAACTTCAAAATACATTGATAAAGATCAACAAAACAAAGTCGGAGGACTTGTCTTGATTTTAGAACTTACTACAGAGCTACAGTAATTAAAACAGTGTGGTATTGGCATAGGATAGACATACAGATTAATGGAATAAACAGCTCAGAGCTCAGAAATAAACCTTTGCATGTAGATAATTGTGTGTTTTTTTTTTTTTTTAAAGAACACCAAGGGCCAGGGGTGTAGCTCAGCAGCACAGCACATGCGTGGCAAGTGCAAGGTCCTGAGTTTGATTCCCGGTAGTCACCAAAGAAGAAAAAAAAAAAAAAGCAAGGAATCTGGATCACCTGCACTGGTCTGTGTTCTAATCTGACTTTATAAACATACCATACTGGATTAGCTTATCTATTTAAACACATCAGAAACAAACATAATTGATAAAAAGAACACTAAGACCATTTAATGGGGAAAGCACCAAAAACAATGCAGGAAAACTGAATATTCAAATGCTTAAAGGATAAAGCTGTATATGTAGCATACACCATTACCTAATAATTGAAATTCAAAATGCATCAATACCTAAATGTAAGAGCTGAAGCCATAAACTTTTAGAAGAAAACATACAGAAAATATTCTTGACATTCTATTTGAAAAGAATTTTTTAGGTATGAAAACAAAAGTGTACACAAACAAAAAAAAATACAGATAAGTTAGACAATCAAAATTAAAATTTTGTGCACTAACGGCACCTATCTGGTAGAGATTTTATATCTGTAACTATTGTAAATTCTTAAGAAATTTTTAAAAATCCTCTTAAAATTCAACAAAAAACCAATTAAATGGGTAAAGGACTTGAATAGGCATTTCTCCAAAAAAGGTAAACAGTAAGCAAGAGAAAGGATGTTTAACACTAGCTATTAAGAACACGCAAATCAGTATATGTAAAATAACTAAAATGAACATACTGCTGAATGTATTAGTTATTGAGAAAGAACAGTTAATACTCATATGATTAGATCAATTTTACATGTCTATATCTGTTAATGTAAACAACCATTTTGAAGATAACGATACACAATATTGCAACCATTGTCAAGTTTCTATCATCCTGTTTTGTAAACCTATAATGTTACTGTTGTGCATTTACTCTAGTCGTTTGTCTCTTTTGCTTTTTGTCTTTCTTATATGTCTTTTTTTCCTCTTAAATAAAACAAAGAATATGCAAATCAAAACTACGATAAGACACCACTTCATAACTGATGACTATCATCAAAAAATGGAAAATAAAAACATTGGCAAGATACAGAAAAACTGGAAACTTTGTACACTGTTGTGTAGTTGTGCTGACACTGTGAAAGATACTTATGGCAGTGCCTCAGAGTCAAACAGAATAACCATACGATTAAATGATTTTGCTTTGGAGTATCTGCTCTCTCTCCCCCAAACTGTGAGAAACTCAGATATTTGTACACATACATGTTCACAGTAGTATCCTTTGGCAGATGAATGGATAAACATGTGACATATACATACAATGGAATACTGCATAGCCTTTAAAAGGAATAAAATTCTAACACATGCTATAAAATGTATAAACCCTGAAAATACGGTAAATGAAATATTCCAGTCACAAAAGGACAGATGTAGTATGATTCTGTCCATATGAGGTACTTCAAACAGGCAAATTCATATAGATAAGAAGTATTAAAAATTAATAAGGTCTGGGAGGAGAAGATAATGCAGAGTTACTGTTTAATGGGTACAGAGTTTCTGTTTGGGATGCTGAAAAAATTCTGGAAATGGATACTGGCCCTTAATTTTTCTTTAAAAAAAGAAAAAAGGAAACTGGGATAATATCTGTAAAGTGCTAAAATAAAAACCTTCAACCTAGAATTCTATACCCAATGAAAAGGTCTCAATGTTTGTATCCTCCTTAAAATTATGTTGAAACCTGACCCCTAAGCATGATGGTACTGGTAAAGAAAGTCTCTGGAATGTTATGAGGCTTAGACAGAATCATGAAGGTGGGGCTCTCAGGAGATGATTAGTCCCTTATAAGAAGAGACACCAGAGAAACTCCCTCCTTCATTTTCTGTCAGTCTTATAAGGACTGAACAAAAAGGTAGTCTTCCACAAGCCAAGACCAGAACCTCAATAGAACTTGAATTCTGGCACCTTGATCTTGAACTTCTAACTATGAAAAAATATAACTCCTGTTGTTCAAGTCACCAGCTCATATTTCTTTTAAAAGTGGAGGCAAAATAAAGGCATTTCCAGATAAGTAGAACCTGAGAGGTGTTGTCCCAAGAATTCTGCACTATAAGAAATATTAAATGAAGTTCTTCAAGCTAAAGAAAAGTGATACAAGATAGAAACTTCTATCTTTAAGAAGTAACTCACTAACAAATGGCAAACCTGAGAGCAAATACAAAAGATTTATCTTCTCACTTTGTAAATACTTTAAAAGATGACTATTTAAATCAAAAGTAATTAACTGGGATTTCTAAGATATGTGAAAGTATTGTTTTAAGTATTGTCTCATTGTTTAAACATAAAAAATCTGATACATTTTAATAGTGGACTACAAAAAGTTAAGGTTGCATATTGTAATCCCTAAAACAACTGCTTAAAAAAAAGAAAATCAGATGATATAAATAGAAAACAACTAATCAAATGATAAACATACCCAGATGATAAACAAACCCAATATCATTAAATGATAAACACACCCAAATGATAAACAAACCCAATATCATTAAATATAAACATATATTTGGTACGGGGATCAAACTCATGACCTTGCACTTGCTAGACAGCTGCTTTGCCACTGAGCTATATCCCCAGCCCTAAATATTAAACATTAAAAGATACAAACTATCCATATTTCCCAGAAAATAAGACCTAACTGGAAAATAAGCCCTAACATGATTTTTTAGGATGCTCATAATACAACTTCTACCCCAAAAGTAAACTCCTGTAAAGACTGTCAGCCAGGCCAGGCTTGGTGGTACACGCCTATGATCCCAGCATGTGGGAGGCTGAGGCAGGACAATCACTGTGAGTTCACAGTCCACATAGTGAGTTTAAGGCAAGCCTGAACTACGTAGTGAGACCCTGTATCAAAACAAACAAACAAAAAAGCCAGACAAACACATTTAACACATTCATTGCAACACATGATGGACATATTAAATTACAAAATAATATATAAGTATAAATATTGACAGTGGAGAACCTGCCATGTTGGGCCAGGGAGGTTCCAACCAGAAGATAACTAGCCTGCCTTACTGGTGAGTGGCATGCGACCAGTGCAGACTCCAGGAAGAGAATGATCTGAGTTCCCCAAGAACCTGCCATGTTGGTTCAGGAAGGCTCCAACCAGAAGACAACTAGACTGCCTTCCTGGTGAGTGGTGCGTGACCGGCATGGACTCCAGGAAGAGGACGATCCGTGCCTCCCATAGGCCTACCGGCACGTGGGCTAAGAATCAAGAACCCCCCCTCCCCGCCCCCTGTAAGCAACCAGCTGGTTCGGAGGACCAGCTATGTTGACACCAACTAAGGTACATAAACAACTAAATGCTTGTAATGTTTGGCTGATTTTGTAGGCCTGGGGCCGGCAGTCTGAGCATCTCTTGGGAGGATGATAGTATGCAATGTAGCAAATATGGGGGATTCTCTTCTGTCTTGTCTTTGAGGCCCAATATTGTTCTCATTGTTTTGCTTTATTCTGATTAATTTTTTTTTTGCTTTATTTCATATTCTGTTTTTATTGGTTTTATTCTGTTTTGTTTTTGGTTTGATTTTACTATACCTGATGGAATGGTCAATTATTGTGAAGATAACAAGATATACTACAGTAGCTATTGCTTTCCTAGTATCTTACTTTGAAGTTCTGTGCCAGTTCTACTGCTTTGTTTTGATTGACTTTGTTCTGTGATGTTTTGTTGGATTTTACTATCTTTAAAATAAAATTTAAAAAAATATATTATTGACAGTAATACTTAAAATGTGACAAACACTTAAAATGTATATTACATTATTACATTTTAAGTATTTGTAAATACCCAAGTGGACATCTTTGGATGAGAGATAAACACTTACGTAAAGAGATGAACTACAAGCCGGGCATGGTGGCACACACCTTTAATCCCAGCACTCGGGAGGCTGAGGTAGGAGAAATGTTGTGAGTTCGAGGCCGGCTTGGGCTACAACGCGAGCGCAAGGCTGGCCTGAGCTACACAGTTCAACCGTTCCTCAAAAAAAAAAAAAAAAAAAAAGAGATGAACTACAGAATTATTGTCCAATGACCTATCAGAATACAGACACAATGTATGAATAATGTACACTCAATAATGAATAAATGTGGTTATGTCTAATATGAATCTTCATAATTCAACATGTTGCTTATTGCAACAGACATACTTAGTAAACTTGTGTGAAACAAATGTCTTCTAAATTTTGATGTCTGCAATTTTTTGTTGCTTTTGTGTGGACCATCTTTCTTAACTGCCAACATTTTTGTTGTTACCCCTGTCCTGTAAGTCTTCAGTTAACAACTGATATAATATTAGATTTAAAGGGAATAATATTTTTACTCTTGGACAAGATGAGTGCAAAAATGTGAAAGAACTATTCTGTTGAGTACAAGAAAGGAATTGTGAAGGACTCCTGAGGCAAGAATCTTAATGACTTTCTGCAAAGAGAAAAAGCTGGTTCTCCAAATGGTCCAACAATGGTGAGCAGAGTATGATAACCTCAGTCAACAGGTAGATAAGGGAAACGCTAAGAAGTTCACGTATGGCTCAGATTGGCAACCATTATTTCCTTAGCTGGAAGACACCATGTGTGAATGGATTACCGACAAGAGAGCAAAGGCTTTTGTTGTGCACAGAGCTGATATTCCCGGTGTCTGCCCTGCAGTAGCACAGTTAGAAATGTCCCCATAAAAATTTAAAGCACAACACAGGCTGGATTACTCCTTTTTGCAATATGACCCGTCTCTAAGAAGATCAACAACATTGTTTAAACTGGAAGATACTGAAGTTATTAAATGTACATTTGCATTCCAACATGATTGTTACGGATGAAACTGCAGTGTTACTGGTCAAGGATTGCAAAGCACGTCAATCTACATTCACTCCCCTGGTTACGAAAACATGTCACCTGTATTTTGGCAGTTTGTGAGGATAGAAAGAAAACTTCACCTCCAATCATCACAAAGGGCAAGAACAGTAAGGCTGAACATGTTTCAGGCATTTATATTCAGAAAATAAATATACGCAAGCAGTTACAAGGAAATGGGTTGATTTAATGAAGCCACTTATTTGCACGTTGGCCAAAGAAGTCTGCTTCTCTGGGATTCACCCAGCACTCACTGTACTGAAGACATGAAGAACTTCCTTGTGCAGACAAGGAAAGATCAAATAATGAACCCTGTAGGAATGACTGCTTATCTCTAGACTCCTGAGACTGCAATACACAAGCCATTCAAGGACCATTTGTGCATGGAAATCAATGACTACACTGAAAACAGAAAGGAGAGAAATCAGCATGCAAACTTTGTGAAGCATGGCCTGCAAGAAGTTGTGACTTGGGTGAAAAATTAATGAGATAAAATCACTAATAGCTGTGTTGCCAATGCACTGCCAGCAGGCTACATGGACAATGAGTGCTAATTTAAGGAGCACGTTATTGCTGGATATGAGAGACTGGATACAATGGCTCTACAGGAAATGCAGTTGCAAGAAATTCAGGCTAGAACTCAGGGTTTGGAGAGTTATGATAATGTTCAGAAGACGATGACGTGACTATTTGAATAAATGTAGATTTTTGTGCATGAATAAATGTAGGCATCCCTTGAAAATAAGCCCTAGGGTGTCTTTTGGAACAAAAATTAACATAAGACCTGGTCTTATTTTCAGGGAAATATAATACAAAAAAAAATCAAGACCCGAAAATATTCACAAGGATCAATTTTAAATATAAACTTGGAACTAAATTAAAAGAGTGGAATAAGATGTACCATGCAAAACTAGGAAGAAAACTGGCACAGCTATATTAGTATCAAAGTAGACTTCAGAACAAGTTAAGCACCAGAATAACTCATGAAGAACATACAATTTTCAACGTTTATGCAATGTACAAAATTAGAGCTTCAAAATAAGTAAAGCAAAAATGTGAATCAACTAATGAAAGCAACAGACAAAATACAGCTCAGGTGCTGGCACTATTCTTTCTAAAAAAAAGCAAAAATATTCGTAAGAATATAGAGAATTTGAACAATACTATCAAATTAAAACTTTACTGACATTTACAGAATACTAAATCTAAACACTGGAGAATGCATGTTCTTTCCAAAGGTACATAAAATATTAAGTAGGATATAGACCTGGGATGAGTTATGGCTCAGTGGTAAAGCACACACTTAGTATGTATGAGGTCTTGGGTTTGATCCCCAGCACAGGAGTGGCAGTGGGGGGAGCCATATTCTGGATAATAAAAAAGTATCAAGAAATTTCAAATTTGAAATGATATAGAGCAGGTAATTCATTGAAATGAACCAAGAATATTAACATGCAAAATGAGGATGTAAATTTCATCAATTTTCTCAGATACATTCTTTATACCACAGAGTTACAACAAACTGTTACAATGCATTATAAAACAGTAATAGTCATAGTAGTATAGTAGCTGTAGTAGCAGCTACAGTTAACACTTATGTAGCACAAGTTACTATGCATTGGACTACTTTACATTATCTCTGATAGAAATCTTATCAAATGGAATATTATAAATTTATAGTACAATGATAACCAAGTCCATAGTGTTAATCCTGGGGATGTACTAAGCTTCAAAGTACTTTCTAAGTTTAATGCTATATCATTTATGCATTATATGTTTTGTTTCCTAAATCTTAGACATATGGCATACATATATTTGGTAAGATTTGCTACACCTATGTACCAGAAACTAAAGAACATACACTTAACTGAATCATGGATCCTGTATAATAAAACTACAGGCCACAAAGAATCATGTTTTTATAAACACATAGCATCAACTGGTAAAATGTCTCTAAAAATATTCTATACCAATTATCTTTAGATGTAAACAAATATTTAAAATGCCAATGCTAGGTCATTTAATTCAGTATCTGCACTTCAAAGAATTGATCCTAAAAGATGGTATAAAAATTTTGGTATAAAGTCATTCACTGTATCACTGTATATAACTGTAAAAAAATTGTAAGCAACCTGAAGTATAACAACTACACACTGGCTGACACATAGCTATAAAATGGGAGATTATATAATCACTTATAATTGCTTTGAGTAATTCTAAAGATAGATTTATATTATGTAAATAAAGTGGAAAAAACATGATAAATGATTTATGTCGTGTATAAATATGTTGGATATTTGTTTAAATAGTCACATAGAAGGTAAATTCACAAAGAGATGAGTGATTGTAATTTTCTTCTCTATATTTTAACATGCCCAAATTAATGTTTCTACAATATGCACATAATTTTTAACGCAGCTGTCTTTATAATTGGTAAGAAAATTGTATATTTTTATGTCACACGATGTGATTCTTTCATAGTCATATACTGAATAACAACACTTTAATCAACAACAAACTGTATTGGATAGTGGTCCCATAATAAGATTATAATGGAACTGAAAAATTTCTATCACCTAGTGACACTGTAGCTACCACAGCATAACACATTACTCATGTGTTTGTGGCAATGCTGGTGTAAACTTACTGTGTTGGCACTTGGGTAAAATGACAGCACATGTAATTAATATACAGTATACAAAACTAGATAATAAATGACTATGCTAGTGGTTTATATATTTACTATACTTTTTATTTTAGAATGTACTCCTGGTACTTTTTTTTTTTTAAATTGTACTATAAAAACAGTATTCCATGTTATTCTGCCCACAACCTTGAATCAAACATTAAGTGTTTCTCCCATTTCCTGATTGTATCAAGAGTTCATTGCGAGTAAATCATGTAAGCACACACTGATAATGTCATTATGAAGAAACTGCCTAATGACACACTTCTCAGAATATATTCCCACTGCTGCATGATATATGAATATGCATTTCCTATTAAAATTAGTAAAAAATGTAATTAAGAGTTTAGTGACCAAATATAATGTGTAATAATATGAATAATGTCTTAATAAACTTTGAAGAAATACAGTTTCAAATTTCTACCACTAAAAATAAATTATAAATCACTAAATGAATTTCTCAATGGAAAGATAATTATATACCAATATGTCTATCACTCAAAAAAATCACAAAATTGTTTGTTAAAAACTATATATGACAGGGGCTGGGGATATAGCTTAGTGGCACAGTGCCTGCCTGGCATGCATGAGGCCATGACTCCAATTCCAGGTACAAAAAAAAAAAACTATGTATAACAGGCAGCAATGTCATAGGTGATTTAGTAAAATGCCAGACTACTAGAAAAGGCAAGTTACATGAGGAAAATCATTACCAACTATATATAAACATACATATACAAATGAATGCACATGAGTAGTATAAGACCAATACAATCAAGGCCAACATTTTGTTCCAAGATCTCCTAAAATCAGTACCTGAATAGTACATGTGATTCAGAAGCATGCTGTTCTCAATTCAAGACCAAGGATAAAAATTATAGTTCATTTTGTTTCTATTGCTAGACTAACAACTGCAAATTTAGGGGTGGGAAGAAGTGAGGAAAATAATGTTTTTTGGTACCAGGAATCAAACTCACAACATCACGCCTGCCAGGCAGGTGCTGTGCTGCTGAGGAAAAAAATTTTTAACGAGTGATGAGCATAAATAAGCTATTGTGTTTCCTGTTAATATATTCTCAATTAAATTTCAAAAGAAATCTAAAAAGGTATTACTTTTATTTTATAAGATGAGGACACGCCAGGAGTTTGGCTCAGCAGCTTAAGCGCCTGTCTGGCAGGCGCGAGGCTGTGAGTTCGATCCCCGGTGACGCAAAAAAAAAAAAAAAAAAGATGAGGACACTTAAAGAGGTTAAATAACTAGCCTGTTGTACAGCTAAGAGAAGGGATTAAAGATTTAAGGCTGTGTCTATAAATAAGTCCATGGTCTTTCCACTGGTTTATGCTTTTCCATCAGGGTAAAAATTCCAAATAAAACAATAATGTATAAATCATAGCATTTCTTTTTCCAGTTAGTAAATTCCTCTAAATAGTGGAAATACAACAATGAAAGATAAAAGGGCAGGGCCAACTCTGTCTTTCCCTTCTCATTCTGATGTACCTCCTGAGTCATTCTGAAAGCTGGAAAGGAAGAAAGAAGTAAAAGGACAACAGAAATAGAAATGTGGAAGAGCAAAAAGGAGGAAGAACAAGAGCAGCAGGAGACATAGAATGGGGATGGAAAAAAAGAATGACATGGAACTATCCAGAGCAAACACAGACAGGAAAAGGACAGACAGAAAAACACAAAAACAAAACAAAACAAAAAGAGGAGAGAATTGTCAGTTATATAGTCAGCAAAAGAGGAACAGAGAATCACAAAGATAAAGGGAGAGAACAAAACAAGTTGTACAGAAGCAAATTCCAAGAGACAGACAACTAGCTGATATAACATGCTGAGCTTAAATGTACAGTATTTGCAGTCCGCCAGCATCTACTTGGTGGAGAGCAGCTCAACCAAAAAACTGTTTTCTTGTCTCCCCTGACAATTATGACAAACTTTCATTAACTTTTCTCCCTTTGAGGTGGGTGGGGGGAGGGTGAGAAGAGAAAGGATCATGGGAGTGGGAAATTAGAAAGCGATGAGCATATTATTTCAGGTCCTAATATGACCGTGATCAAAAAAGTAATTTCATGGGCTGGGGTGTACCTCAGAGATAGAGTACACACTTAGTATAAACAACTCTGAATTCAACTGCTAGCATTCCTTTCCCTTAAAATGTAATTAAAATTCAGAAGCTCCTTTAATAGAAAAATTACCAAATTACTGTACTGTATATAAAATGCAAAGATAAAAAATGGGGTTTTTTTTGAAAAAAGAATTAAATCACTTATACAATTATGCAAAAAGCTTTTGGAAAACCATAAAAAATTATTTCATGAACATCAAAAAGAACATCTAAGTAAATCTAAATGGCAACAAACTAATAATCACTTCCTTTGAGTTACTTTGAAATGACCAACCATAACAGCTAAGTAATTCTCCAGTTTTTCTAATCAGTAAAGCAGAACAAATCACTTTTCTACTGAAAACCCCATAAAGGGGTAAAATAAAGTAGAAGCAGAATAAAATTCAAACTTCTTACCATGAACCTAAAGCTAAAGAGTTTTCTTACTTGATTCACTCCTTCCTACATCTCTGATCTAATTACATCATTTACTTCCTTTCTAATATCATAGCTTTCCTTCACTTCTTTGACTACTATCAGCTAATTTACACTTTTGGTCATTAACTTTTCCTTCTATCTGAAATGATTTTACCTTGAGTCTTCCCATAGCTTGTTCTTTCCTATCATTTGGATCTTAATTCATAAACCACATCAACTCAAAGTGTCTGTCACTGATTCCCCTATTTAAATAAAACTTAACCCAATAAACCCCAGTTATTCTCTATCATCCAGTCTTACTTTTTCTATAACATTCATTAACTTTTGAAATACATGTGCCAAGCGTGGTGGTGCACGCCTTTAATCCCTGCACTCAGGAGGCTGAGGTAGGTGGAGCATTCTGAGTTTGAGGCTGGCTTGGGCTACAACATGAGCACAAGGCTGGCCTGAGCTACACAGTGGGACCCTATCTCAAAAAACTAGGGCTGGGAGTTTGGCTCAGTAGCTTAAGCACCTGCCTGGCAGTCATGAGGTTATGAGTTTGACCCCCGGTGCCCCCCCCAAAAAAAGAAAGAAAGAAATGCTACTTATTTTTAAACTCTTAATATTAATGCTTAAGTCTTTATTGTATTCCATGACTTTAAAATACAGTATATAGTAGGTACTCAAAACACTGAATGAATGAATGAATGAATGAATAAAGTACAATGACATTTTAAAAGAGATAAATGGGAAACAAATTATTGATGATGGATCTTCACAACTATATACTATCTTGGCTGAAAAATACCAGCCCTAGAGGAGTTTTAATCTCTAGACAGAGGCCATATCAGCCATATTTGAATGTTTAATATATTAGTATACTTACAAAACTAGGAACCTAGTTTTAATTCTTTGGATGCCAAATCTCAAACTACCCAAATAAGTTTAGATTTTTCATTGATAAATTTTAATTACAAAAACATACACAATAGCCACCATAACAATGTAAATCAACACAATAATCAGATCTCAATTCTTCAATTTGAATTAGAATCTCAGTCAAACATTTTGGTATATCTTTGTGTCCTATATATTGTTTAGAGAAATTAAAATTGCTTTTATGTCTATTTTATGAGAAGCACTAAAATAAAAACCCTCCTTAACATGCAATACACTGGAAGCTCTAGATGTATTAAACATGAAATAGCAACTGAACGAAAAACCCTGTTCACACATATATAGGAAAGTATGCATTACAAAGAGCCAGTTTTGTGAAGGCACAATATATTATATACAGTAAAGTTTCCATGTCATTGCCCTAATTTTTCAAACTTAAAACATGCACACTTTCAAGCTTGCACATGGTTATTTTGAAGAGTAGAACCAAAGCACAGATTAGGCCATGTAAAATTAAAAAAACCTGAACACAGAAACAAAATCAAAGTTTCCTAGTCTCAGCACTGAGGTCTGCATTCTCCTTTCCATTGCTCTACTTCTATTCAATAAGCTATACGACATAGAAAAAAAAATTGTCACTCTGAGATGCTATTCCTATTTTTCTACTTTTTCTCTCTTGTCCCTACCTCTATTGAGAACTTAGTGTAAAATGATGGGCATGAAGTTTTAACAAGTTAATAGTGTGTATTTGAATGAATTTTTGAGTTTTGAAATTATTTGGCAAGGTGACCATCTAAAAATGTTGTAACTCTAAAAACAAAATACTATCAAGGAAATCAAGATGAAAACATAACAAAAAGAACACTCAAAGCTTATGTTTAAATACAGTGCAAAATAAAATATCAGGTATCCATATATTCTAATATAAATTTAATAATCGAATTCAGTTAAACTGAAAATAGACAAGCAGTGTGCAAGGAGATAATATGAAACAAATATACATTAAATTCACTAAAAAGTAACAGACTGATCATGTATTTTCACATATGAATTGTGTAATCTTTAAAATATGATCAAAAACTTGCATATAAAATCCAAACAAATATTATCAATTCTATTTTATTGAGTTAATAAGGCTTTTACATAATAACATGCAAGAATTTTAAATTCTTGAAAGCAAGTGTCAAGTACTACACATAATTTCCATACACAGCAGGTAGTAAAGCAAGAAAAGAACTGACATAGTTACTTTCCTTAAAAGAGACATACAATGGAGAACTGTTGTATAGCCCTAGCATACTACAGGTCTATGCATTAAAGATGTTGTGGCTATTAACAGTTTAAACCTTTACTGTATTTTGCTAATTGGTACATAGAACTTTAAAGCTTTTGCAAGATAAAACATTCCAGTCAGTTCAATTCTCCCGCATTGTTCAAGTATTCCAAGTAGGAACAAAGAAGAAAATAAATCTGCTTTAATTGCTGAAGAATCACAGATAATAGAGATGGCTGAATACTGTAGAGGAAAGATCTTTTTGTCTTTGAACAACTTAAAGATAGAAAGATAATTCTAAGTTTAGAAAAAAATTTAAGTTTTAATGGTTTCTGTTTGCATATAAAAACTTACTTTTAACATTCACTTCTTCCTAATGTTTTAAAACTTTTGCACAGCTTGATAACATGTAAAAATAATTTATTTTAATTGGGTATGTATTTTGGAAAACAAAAATAAAGCTCTGCACTTAGCTATAAAATTTTATTTAAAAATAACTGTATATGATTAATAATTTAACTTGTTTAACAACCACTGCTGTTATTTCTATTAAAATTTACGCCATTATTGAAAGCAGAAACATACGTAGTTTAAATGACACAACAGTTCTACTTAAACAAAGTTTCACCCCATGTTTTACCTGTAAGTATAAAACCTATTTTAATATTAGTTCATATGCTTAGGTATATACAGTATATCTTGGGATAGGAATATGAAATGTAATTTAACAATTTATGCAAGCAATCACATATAACATGATTAATATTAATGGTATACATTTACTGATTAACCTATGTAAAAAGTGCAGAAAATCTTTCATTCAAATTTTAATGTCTTAGCATTTTTATTGAGTCTTTAAAATTTTTCAAAATCTTCCCTTTCCCTGTATGTGTGATAGTACTAAAAAAGGACAATTAAAGAATGAGTATTCCACTATGAAATTTAGCTTCCAAAATGAGTACTCATTACTTAAAAATTTAATTAAGAGTATGGTTCCAATCTTAAAGGCTATTCACCAAATTTTCTCAATAGCTTGGACAGCATAAAAACCGACACAACAAATTACATTGTAAACAGTTGTCTTACAATACAAAATATCTTGCAAACCAACATTTATGTTAATTTATTTATTCATTTTAGCTTACTTTATAGTCTTATTTAAGTAAAAGAATATAAATACATGTTCATGTAGACGGAAAGTTTTGAAGAAACATCCATATTTAGTGGAAGTCTTAAAGAAAAACCTCACATGCTAAACTGCTGCCATGGTAGGTTCTGAAAAGGCTGCTATTCTTTGATGTAAAATGAAATACTACTTAGTGAATAAAACATTAAAAAAAAACTGTCTACCCTTCAAAGAGACATATCCTTTGACCCAGTACTCCAGACTAAAGCCTTGAAATTTTTACACAAGAATGCTGCGTGAGCAAAGTCCAGACAAAACAGACACTTGAGATGCTAGAAGGCTGTATAACCCCAATTGCAGACACTACTCTTTCTTATAATCTAGCAGAGATAGCGCTTCCACACACCAAAAGAAAGTAATCTCACCAAAAAAAAACTGACTCCTTTGAAAAAAAAAAAAAAAGTAAACGTAAGCCTTTAACTGAGTTTTTTCTTTTTGTGCAGGTCACCTCTTAATGCCTAATTTCTAATTTAAATCTGCACATTTATAAAATACTTTCATCTATAAATTTTTAGTATAGTAGGAGGAAAATCAGGGAATACTTAGCAAACTTTTATTTTTGAAGGCTTGCAAAAATAATTTGATTTTATAAATTTCTTCTAGAACAAGTACAAGACATGAAAAAATTTTAAAAACTATTAGTGACAAAAAATTTGTGCTAAACCTGCTGCTTATACAGATTTCTAAAATAGTAATATAAAAGTCTCGTTGACTGAGCTTGCTGAGTACGAGGTACTTACTAATCAAAAAGCAATTACTTATTACAAGTAATGAAGCTTTAACTGCTATTTTATGCCTATTTGGAAGAAACTGTTAAGTACAACAAATCGGCATCATTCAGAACACTGACTGTTTCTTATGAACACCTAATTTTTAAATAAAGATAACAGACTATTAAAAATGTCCAAAATGTTAGGGTTTTACATTAATGGCAGGGTACCATAATTTGCCAAGAAACTTTAAAATGAAAGCTGTCCTTCACTCAATACTCCCCAAAAGATTTAAGATTTAGAAATTGCTAACTAAAAAGTCTCTTTTTTTGCATGCATTTAAATTAAAGATAATTGTATAAACAGGCATAATACTGTTGTAAAAGTTAAAACAGGTGGTGGTTTAAGAATGTTTACACAGAAAAACAAAGCACATAAATGACAACAATTTATAATGCTATAGACACAGAAACATAATGTATGGTACATGGAAGTGCTCAGTAAGCATTTACTGAATAAGTAAATGAATAATGAAGAAAAGATGACAGCCAACATAATTTTTACAAAATACACTAATGTACCAACTATTAAAGGTGATTTTGTATTATTTTCATTAATAAATTCAAACTATATTTTCTATTTTTGTATTAATATTTTATCTACAGTAGTAAATAGTTGATATAAGAAAATTGTGACAAACCAGTATGTAAAAAAATGGGTAGTAGAATGATTAAAAACAAATCAAAAGCACTTATGTATGTCTAATTTATGCTTTGGTTTTGGGGGCTCATCTACTCAAAATCTTTAAAGACACTGCAAATTTAACTTCTGTTTCGTATAGCTGAAGTGAATACAGAAAGACAACGTGTTCACTGGACATGAGTATTCATCAAACACACTGAAAGGAGACTAGGGTGGGGAAGACATAAAGGAGAAAAAGTTAATAAAGCACAAAGGCAAAGACATTCTTTACCCAACCTCCATGGCACAGCCCCTTCTGCAAAAAAAACAAAGGGCCAAGCAAACAATCATTTGTAAACTTTACTTATCTGTGGGAAGTATCACATATTTGAAAATATGATACAATGCACAAAAAGATTTTTTTTAAAAAACTGATTCTTAACATAAGTTTACAGGATTAAGCCGTTGTCATCTATTCTTTCAATATTTAAATTCTAAGTCACAAGAGTAAATGAAAAACATTAGTTGCCAGACCATACACAAAAGGACATTAAAAGTGACTGATTAAAAACTTACTGTGTATTCTGATATAAAATTCTTTATTAATAGTAATCCACAATTACTTCAATTTTATTCTCTGAGGATTCGTTCTCTAACAATGCCAATATTGTATATCAGTTTCACAATGAAGAATGGATTCTTTACACTAGAAAAATGCTAGGCGGATTTTCCCCT
Source organism: Dasyprocta punctata (assembly GCA_004363535.1). NCBI lineage: Eukaryota > Metazoa > Chordata > Mammalia > Rodentia > Dasyproctidae > Dasyprocta > Dasyprocta punctata. The sequence continues at coordinate 27,643 of RJWM01003412.1, forward strand.
TCTATATTCTATGTCTATAAAGAAGACTAGATGCATAGTGTCAATATGCCGTTGACACTTAGAAAAAAACAATTTTTTCTTTGTACTTATATTGGTACTAACATCCACAAAATACTATGAAAATTTCTTTATTATATTTTATTAAATTTTGTATGTAAGCAGTAACAATTAAAAAAATAAGCTTCACTTGGTAATATGTCCTTTGAGTGAATCTGAGAATAACTGTCAAAAATGGTAAATAGTATACGTTCCAGATTGGGAAAAATAAAAAAGACTTAGTAATGGTACATGTGAAAAAAAAAAAGGATCTGAGGTTTTAGCTCTCCAAAAAATCTATATAAGCAACATGTGAGCCTAAAGTTTAAGTGGTTTTACTAGAACCACCGTTATTAAAAGGAATAGAGGCAATAATTCCCATCATACCCTGTACCGCATCTGCAGTATCATGAGAAATCATGGTGACATAAAGAGATTCCATGAAACTGGAAAGTAATCAAGAGGATTAATTACCTGGAACTCATGCGAAATAAATCAAAGTCCTAGGATGTTTAATTCAGGAAAGAGAATACTTAGCAGAATAATTATTATTTTTTGGCCTCAAGGACTCTTTATTTTCTTAAAGGGACTTCAATAAAGTTTTGTTTATATGAACTATAGCCAGAGGTATTTACCATAAAATAACCTAAAATGGAAGAAAAAAATTAAATGCTTAATTTAAAATAAGACAATTATACATTAATATAAACATTTTAATGAAAAAGAACTTTTTTCAAAACTTAAAAACTCAGTTGAGAAGAATGACATTAATTTGCATTTTGAAACTCCCTTTAATGTCTAGCTTAAGAGTAGACAGCTGAATTGTAACATCTGTTCTTGAATTGAAACTGCTGAGCTAGGTTGTTTTGACTGCAATATATAAAGAAAGTTCATCGTCATACCGATACATAATTAGAAAAAGTAGTATTTTTAGTAGCTTTAATATTTTCATATTTGGATCCATTAAAAAATCTTTCTTAGGGCCAGGAGTTTGGCTCAGTGGCTTAAGCGCCTGCCCTGGCAGGTGCGAGGTTGTGACTTCAATCCCCAGTGCCGCAAAAAAAAAAAAAAAAAAAAAAAAAAAAAAAAAAAAAAATCTTTTCCTGTGTGCATTCATTAAATGTCAATTTATAAATTTTACTGAAAACTTTTATTTCATTTCATTTTATTTTTGTGGTGCTGGGGATCAAACCCAGGGCCTTATGCATGCAAGGTAAGAACTCTACCACTGAGCCACATGCCCAGCCCTATCTTTGGCACTTTAAATGGAACTTTTACCCATGCATGACTTGTAACACCATGCTTTGGTCATATGGAAAATACTGGCTCACAGAGATATGCACATCTTCCAAGTATCAACATACTATGTGATATTTCACTACATAATATAAAAAAAAACCACATTTGTTAATGTCATCTCCAAACTCATTAGAAATTGTTAAGTACTACTAGGAAAGACTCAAAGTCAATCAGATTGGTGATATAATCCACTTCTACAAAAACTCCTTTTCCCTTGGAAGCTTGACTTTAAGTATGGGCAGTATTTCTTTGAAGTGATAAGTTCATTTTCAAGAAAATGTCTGCCATATACTGAAGACTGAAAAATCGTAGTTTGTCAGCTGTTGCTATCTCAACTAAAAGTTGTACCATGAAAAAAAGTGGCTAATTAAGTTTTCAACAGAAAGTACAGCATACAAGGTTTTTCCAACAGAAAGTAAAGCATACAGAGTTTTTTTCTTAAGACAATCATACGTGTATGTAGCAGAAGTGCTTTTTGTTTGCTACATGAAACAAAAAGATGTATATACAGAGTTGAGGTTTTTAAAAATTAAAAATTATTACTGTTTCACAAATTAAACTAGTATTTTCTAACTTTGCAAGGAAGTAAAGGATATACATACTGATAGCTCACTGCCTTTATTTGTGCTCAGATGCCAACAGTCTTAGTACAATTATTTTGGACCATCAGTGCTAATGCAAAAAGGGAAAATAGAGTGTAATTATAAAAATAACTTTGTAGACCTCCTAAAAAAAATCTTAGGCACCCTGAGAACAACTAAACCAGGTTATCGAAGAGCTGGTTTCAAATTTAGTATACAGAACACTGTCATGTAGAAAATGACACACATGTCCTATGAGGGCAGACCGTGAATCAATGGATAGAAATCAGAAAAAAGTACAATGCCAGCAAATGAAGAAATTATCTTTATTCCCCTTTAAATGTAACTGATAAGCAAAATTTGCCCTTTCTAGTGTGCAATTTTATGGTTTTTCTTTTACAAATGAGTAGAAATATGGGTTTTGACAAAAGAATCACCTCAATAAGACATCACTTTCACAATTTTCTCATGTTTCTTTATAGTTATTACTTCCTGACCTACCCTCTAGTCCTGACAATCACTAATCAATTTCCTATTCCTAGAGCTTTGCGTCTTTTATAATGCCAAATAAATGGAATCATACACTATGCAGTCTTGTGAAGCTGGTTTCTTTTATAAGTGTTGTTTATATTTTCTGGGTATATTTCCTTTATCAGATATATTTTGAAAATATTTTCTCTCAATCTGTAGCATGTTCTCTCATTCACCTAGCAATCCCTTTCAAAGAGCAGAAAGTTTTAGTTTAAGAAAGTCCAATTGTATAATTTGTTTTAAAAAACAAGGCTGAGGATATAGCTCAGTGGCACGGCAACTGCCTGGGAAGTGCGTGGTCCTGAGTTCAATTCCCAATTCAAAAAAAAAAAAAAATCACGTTTGATGTAATACCTATAAAATAAAATTTGACCTAAAGTTACAATGATTTGCTCCAACATTTTCTTTCAGAAATTTTAGATATTTTGGTTTGAAATTTAGGACTACGAGATTATGTTTAAGACTTGGGAGTTAAATTTTGTGGCTAGCACAGATACAGATCAAAGTTCTTTTTTAAACTTTGAATATAAATATACAAGTGTTCCATCATCATTTGTTGAGAAGATTACTCATTATTCACAAGAAAGAATTTTCTAAAATTATGGTTGAGTACCACCAGGTGCTGTGGCACATGCCTGTAAATCTCAGCACTTGGAAGGCTGAAGCAAGAGGATCTGGAGTTTGTGGCCAACCTAGGTTACAACGCAAGTTTCAAGGCAACCATGACTGGACTAGAGTAACATGATCTGACCTCACAAAAGAACAAAAAACAAACAAATAAGAGCTAAATAAAATTATGGCTGATTAGTAATACAAAGAGTAGCTCACATGCACACACACAAAAATTTGAAGTCAGGTAAGCGAAAAATTTAAAAACCAAAGTTGGAAAACCAGCTGCTCCACCCTACTGAAAAATGGCAGAATATTAAACTATTCCAAATCTCACTCTATGAAGTCCCCTCACATGGATACTCTGAGGCTTAAAAGTCTTCTTAAATGCCCTGCTTTAACTCTCACCACTCTTAAAAGTACAGTTTTTAATCTGTTATTATTTAATGGAGTTCTACACATGATTTTTCTTGAACAAAAGAGTAAACCATTTTTAAAATTAAAAATAACTAGATTTGTAAATATGTTTAGGTAACACCTGAAGTTACCTTCTAGTTTTAAAATCTGGTGATCCATTGTCAGAAAATAGAAATCAACAGAAAACCATTAAAATTGATCTTTAACTAAGTTTAATTCACGTATTGTAAGCCCTGGGCATTAATTACATCAATTTTAAAAACACATTATATATGAACATTCAATAGATATCAAGATAATGGCTAATGCCTTTATCTGAATTAAGAGTCTAGTTTCCATCCAATTTCAGGTTCAAATATCACAAATATCAACTTCTGGGCAGTTAATAAAAACAGTACACTAATCTAGTACATGGTTTACCCTAAATAATAGTGATAATAAAGTGTTATTTCTTTTTGCTGTACAGAATCTTTTAATTTGACGTAGTCCCATTTGTTGATTCTTGCTATCATTTTCTGTGCTATTGGAGCCTATTCAAGAAGTCTATGCCTGGGCCAATCTACAGAATAGCTACTCTTCTGACAGGGGATTACTATCATAAAATATCAAGAACTCATAAAGCTTAATATAAGTAAAATATAAGTAAAAATAAAATATATAAGTAAAAATAAAAAGTCCAGTCAATAAAAAAAATAGGCAAAAGAAATAAACAGACACTTCTCAAGAGAAGTACAAATGGCCAGTAAGTATATGAAAAAATGTTCAACATCTTTAGCCATTAGGAAACGCAAATCAAAACTACACTGAGATTCCATCCTACCCCACTCAGAAAGGTTGGTGAGCATATGGGGAAAAAAGGAACCTTCCTACACTGCTGGTGGAAATGTGAATTACTATAGCTGCTATAGAAATCGATATGGAGGTTCCTCAAAATACTCAAAGTAGAACTACTATTTAATCCAGCTACCACTCCTCAGTATATGCCCAAAGGAATTAAAGTCAGGATGCTATAGGGATACTTGCATGCCCACATTTACTATAGCACAATATATAATAGCCAAGGGAGGAAACCTGCATAAGTGCCCAAAAACCAATGAATGGATAAAGAAAACAAAAGGAGAAAAAAAAAAACAACCAAATATATACATATACACACATATATATATATATATATATATATATATATATATAAAATGGAGTATTACTTAGCCATAAAAAAACATAATTTTATCATTTGCAGAAAAATAGATCTGGAGATCACCATGTTGAGCAAAATAATCCAGACTCAGAAATACAACATTAAAACTTGAAAGTTCTCCCTAGTATGTTGAAGCTAGAAAGATGAAAAGAAAGTAAAAGGGAGACTGTTATTAGACAAGATGAAGTAAAGAAAGAATAGAGGAAGAAGGTACAAGGGTTCATAGAAGGGGGTGTGAACATGATCAAAATACATTATATACATTGAACCCCACCCCCAAAAAAACAAGTGAATCTGAGGATGAGGGGAGGAAATGATATGAGTATGTTATGTGCAGGTACAAATCTGCCAAAATGAAATCCATTAATCTGTATAATCAATACGTACTAATAAAAATGTGGGGGTAGCCAGGCATGGTGGCACATGCCTTTAATCCCAGCACTCGGGAGGCTGAGGTAGGTGGAGCGTTGTGAGTTCGAGGCCGGCTTGGGCTACAACATGGGTGCAAGGCCAGCCTGAGCTACACAGTGTGACCTTGCCTCAAAAGACCAGGGCCGGGAGTTTGGCTCAGTGGCTTAAGTGCCTGTCTGGCAGGCGCGAGGTCATGAGTTCAAGCATCGGTGCCACAATAAAAAATAATAATAATAAATAAATAAATAAATAAAAATAAAAATGTGGGGGAAATGCTTTTAAAATGCTAATTCCCTATTTAAAATACTTACGATTTACTTCATATTTTAAAATGCAGGGCCATTAGAAAGTAGTTAAGAGACATACATATATATATCTGATAATAGTGAACCATATAAAATGAAAAGCATGCTTATACTATTCTCATTTATTTTTTCTCATTACTTTTAGAATGTTGCAAATATTACCTTCATATTATTGTAAAACATAAGCATAAATATCTAATTGCACCTCAAGTGAGGGAACATACTGAAAAATTTTGTGATGATTGCCAAAATTTCATGTACTACTAATGAAGAAAAGATCATTCATTGCTACTTGTAATTTAACTCTGATGTGCACAAACAGTGTATACGTGTAATGAACACAAACATGCATATAGTAACATTAACACTGTATGGTCCCAGGAAAACTTAATACACTTAATTTTAGATAGTATCAATAAGTATCTGACAACTTACATTAAATGATGGGGAAAATATAAACAATATTCATTACAAAAAAGTGTTCCAATTACTTACAATATCACAAATGGAAGCCTTTTTTAATTTTAATATTCGTAGACGACAATACCTGTGTATAATGCTTTACACAAATTATCTTTTTTTGTGAAAACACTTAGTATGTATATATATTTCAAACTCAAATCGTTTTCCTACAAGAACCTAAAACACCATACTGAATATCTAGTGCACAAATATAACCCTGAGGGCAGAGTTATAGCAGCATGTAGCAGAAAATTCTTACCAATTTTTCATCAACTGTTATAAGCTGCGTGTCTTGAATTTGGTTCTGTGCCAGCCTCCATGTGGATGTGCTCAACAACCTGCAGTGCGAGACTTTCAGTTAAAAAACGATCCACGCAATGAGAAAAGAGAAGCAGACAAATCTTACATAAACAAGCTACTTTAACAATATCTGTCTTATTAAAAATAAAAAAGAAAGAAAGAAAGAAAGAGAAGAGGGCACAAAAGTCCTTTTTCTCCCCAATTAGTTCTGTCTGCTGAGTTTTTGGCAGACTCTTACTTGACAGTTCACAACAGGCAGCACTTTATGTCGCTCTACAAGCTCTCTGTCACAGAAAGGCCACCAGTGACAAGTACTGTGCTGCTCTCTATGTGGGTACAGTGGCTGGTTTGTCATGACCAGCTAAAAAATGCAAAACTATATCAACTCTTCTGGAATGCTGATTCCTAAATGATGGCATCAGAAAGGGGGGAAAAACTCAGTCACAAGAAAAAGTTCTTCACTCTAATCTCAAAGCGAAAGTAGTTTAAATAGTAATGATTTATATGATTACTTTAATAAATGTTATTAACTTAGTCCCTTGTTCACAAAACCAGAGGAAGGATGATTAAAACAGAAATAAAAAGTTGGAAATACAACAAGCACAGAATCTAGCTTGCTATATTAGAATCTTCTATAAAGAAATTACTTGAAGCTAACAGGCTATTTCAAGTACACTTTGTCATTTATACTAACAAACGTCATAATACCTGATTGTAACAATTTAACACTTTCCAAATTACTGAGGCAGCTTGTGTAGATTTCTCAAAAGTCATATGGCTCAGACTTTCAGACCAAATACATAGCATTCAGTCCATTCTTTTTTTTAAACACAATGTAGTAATTATCACTATCACAATTTGATGCAATATGATCTCCAACTTTATGTTAAAAGTTAAACTGTTAATTACTATAAACAGCTTTATAGGAAACCTATTAATAATTTAAAGATAACTAATAACACAAAAGGACTTAGTTTTAGAAACATCTCGTAAAACTCAGTTTATTGCCAAATTTCAGATACTACATTATTTTTATCATTGTGAATGCCTCACTGAAAAGTTTATCAACATAAAAGACATTTACATGAAAGTAATTTATTTACACCAAAGTAATTTATTTACACAATTAAAATACACTTTCCAGTTAAAATATTAAAATATAATTGTCTTTCAAATTTATTTTGAGAATTTAAGATCAATAACAGGACAAGAAAAAATGTTAGATACCTTTAAACCCATATATTGCAAAAAAAAAAACACCTTATATAATGATGAAAATTCATGAGAATTTTAAATATTAGAAAATATACCTTTTTTCTAAATAGTTTCTTTAATGAAGAGAAATCAAAATAGTACAAATGATTAGATTAAAACTGTAGAGTCCTTCGGCTATGTGACTTTAGGCTACACAGTGGATTTAAGCAATTATCTTTTAAATTATATTATAAAATTTTAAAGTGTATATTAACTGTAGCCCACAGTAAATTTTTTAATTTATAAAATTATACCTAATTTAAGATAGCTATGTTTCAATAATTTTAGATAAATGTCCAACTAATTTTAAGAATGAAGCTATTTATGATCTTTTGTAAATAGATCTAAAATTATCCCTTATTTTTATACATATGAAAAATTATTTTTATCAAGCTTTATGTAAAAAAGTAATACAATTTTAAAAGACAAACGGAAAAACAATCCTACCAGGAAGTACAAAATCAAAACTAAAATTTTTTAAGGAAACCTTTTAAAATAGGCTAGACTGCACAGAGATAAGGAGGGCTTTTAATTTTTATTTGAAACAATATACAATTTCAGAACAAGTACCTAAGTAAAAGAACATTTATAGTATGTGTCTGTGTAGAATAGGCTAGCTCTTTTGCTAGATAACTATTCCTTAAACAATGATTACAAAAACCAAATCTCAAATGTGGAGAAAATTTTTCCTCCAATTCTAGATAAAACTGTAAGAGAGGGCCAGAGTCAATTATGAGCTCACTAATGTGACAGGACTAGGGGTATATACTCAATGGTAGGGTGCTTGTCTGGCACGTGAAACCTTGGGCTCAATCACTGGCATCTAAAAAAAATTTTTACCTACCATAAAATTTTAGATTAAGTACAGATTACAAATCAAATGTTTGCTGATCAGTCTGTAAAAAACGTCACAGCAGTGAAATAGTGTAAGAAAATATTTTTATAATACGAGTTTAAAAAGTTTATTAAAAAAGAAAATACAAAAGTTAGAAAGCATAAAGAAAAAAAAATGACTGAAACTATTACATAAATCCCCCAAACTCCTACACCAAATATACTATAAATATAGTATAATGGATGACAAGGAGAAAATATTTACAGTAGGGAACAGTAAGAGATCAATATCCAAAATACGTAAGAGTTTCCACAAATCAGTAAATACGGATTAATTCTAACCCAAAGAACCCAATTATACAGGAAAAGGACCTGTACCGACATTTAAAAAAGATACATAAATAACGAAAAAGCACATGAAATGATGCTTAATATTATTAAGAACTAGGAAAATGCAAATCAAAACACAGTAAGATACTGTTTCACACCCTTTAGGGTGGTTATGAAAAAACAGAACACATGTTGACAAGAATGTAGACACATCATAACTGTTGTGGGAATGCAAAGTAATACAGCCATGTGCAAAATAGCATGGAGATTTCCCAAAAAATTAAACACAGGATTACCACACAAGCCAATCATTCTATCACTGGTTATATATACCAAAGAAATGACAGTAGGAAGCTGGGCGTGGTGGCACACACCTGCAATTTCAGCACTAGGGAGGCTGAGGCAAGAGGACTGTTGCAAGTATGAGACCAGCCTGGGCTACAAAGTGAGCATAAGACCAGTCTAAACTACATTGCAAGACCTTGTCTCAAAAAGACCAAAAAAAAGAGAAATGAAAGTAGGGACTAGGATACTTATGTACCAATGTTCACAATAGCATTATTTAAAATAGTCAACATATTAGTAATCCAATTTCCACTAGGCAATATATCATAACACTAACCATACATGTAGAAAAACAATGGTAATTATACTTTGCTACTTACTTGTTTCTAAAAAATTGCATTTGTATTGAATAGAATTTTTACTTGACATCATTTCCTAAACAATATAGTACAACAAATACTTATGTATCACTTACATTTTATTAGGTATTCTAAATAATCTTAAGATGATCGACAGTATATGGGAGGAAATGCACAGGTTATATGCAAACACTATGCTAACAAGACCTGATTCTGCATATTTTTTATAATTATTTAAAAAAATTTTTATTAGCACATACATGTGTGCAGTACATGCAGTTTACAATCATCTTGGGGAGTGGCTATAGCTTTTTTCTTTAAATCCCCTTCCCCTTCCCTACTCTGTCCCTCCCACCTTCTATTCCTCTATCCCATTTTCAGTTTTGTTGATAAAATCTTAGCTCACCCTATGGCATATAATGGCTACCTTCATTGTAGTTATTAGGTTGCTATACATGGCATATCTTTATTCTACTTATTTCTCCTTTCCCTCCTCCTCAACCCCTGCTGTTGTTTCTTTGGACCACTTCCCTGCTGCAAGAGATCCAACTCCTTGTCCCTTTCTAATGCTCCTTTATCATTTTCTTTGTACTTTGCAATGAGAGACACCATATGTTACTTAAATTTGTGTTTTTTGGTTTATTTTACTCAACATTGTTTTTTCCAGGTGCATCCATTTTCCTACAAATCTGTCATTTTTTTTTATAGCTGAGTGGTATTCCATTATACATAGATACCACATTTTCTTTATTCAATGATCTGTCGATGGGCATACAGGCTGCTTGCAGGACTTAGTTACTACAAATTGTGCTGCTATAAACATTGGTATGCAAGTCTCTCTATACTACGATGACTTAAATTCTTTGGGGAAGACAATAGCAGGCAGATAGCTCAGTTACATGGAGTTTCTAACCTCAGTACTTCAAGAAATCTCTATACTGACTTCCATGATGGCTCTGCTAGTTTATATTCCCACCAACAATGAAGGAGAGTTCCTTTTTCACCACAGTCACCCCAGCCGGCATTTGTTATTGTTTGATTTCTTATTATCATTCTTTCCTGAATAAGATGGAATCTTTGTGTTATTTCAACTTCAATTTCTCTAATGGCCAGAATGCTGAATATTTTTTCATGTACATATTCATGTATTTGTTGACCATTTTATTTTGGCTATTTAGTATCTATTTTTTGAGAAATTTTAACAGCTTTGCCTCATGAATTCACTTTTATTTGTCTTGTCAATTGGGATATCAAGGTTTCTACAGTATCACTTTTAATGTTTTACCAAAAGGATAATCTCCAAGAACTGACTTTGATTGTTATTATCAGTCATCATTATTGAAGAATACAAGTCATGTATTATATTTAGTTTTTCTCTTTGAGTTTCCTATAAGGAGAATGGATATCACAACATCTTACGTCTAACCCTAGTTTTACAATTAGCTATATATGAGCAAATTACTTACCATTTCTGCATCTACGTTTCATTCTTTATAAATTGGTAAAATGATGAATTTGCTGCTCTGAATTTCTTCCAGTAACAATACTCTGCTGATGTGACTGGCATAAGTGGTCCTGAATAGATCTAGCTTGTCTGAATAACTCCTTTAAGCAAACGCTATATAATAATCACTTAAGTTATGAAATTATGTTTTCTTTAAAAACCTATGCAGTTATAGATTTCAAAAACACAGTTTCTTATCTTTTCATTAATTGGTGGATACTTGGGTTGTTTGTGTGTGTGCGTGTGTGTGTGTGTATGTGTGTGTTTGGTACCAGGGATCAAACTCACAACCTTGCGCTTACTAAGCAAGTGCTTGAACCGCTGAGCTAAATTCCCAGCCCCTTGAGTTATTTTTATACAACAGTTTCATCTATTCATTAATTGGTGGACATGGGCTATTTTTGCTAAAAGTATTCATTGTATCTTTTTTCCCTGAATTTTTAAATTTATTTTTGTTGGTATTTTTTGCCATACATAATGATCACATTCATCAAAGTGAATTTGTATTCATACACAATGTATCTTAATTTTTTTCCCATTCCCCTCTGTTCCCTTCAACCTTTCTTACCCTCCCCATTCACAAAACTTTGTTTCTACTTTTTTCCTTCTGTTTCTTTTATTCCTGATCCCTTTCTTCCCTTCCCCTACCCACCCTTCTTTATTCCTCTTCCCATTTGAACATTTTCTTCTACTTTCTAATGTCTACCATCCATTTGGCTTCTTATTTATCCTTTGGGTTTCTCACACAACAGAAGAGATGAGATATTGGAACATGTCTGATTTACTTCACTTAAAATTATGTTCTCAAGGTGCATCCATTACCTAAAATTGTCTCAAGTCTATCCTTCTTTATGGCAGAGTAGTACTTCATTGTATGTAACAACCACATTTTCTTTATCTATTTATCTAATGATGGCATGTGTGTCTTTTTCTGTGAACAGTTTTTCAGCTCATTTGGGCAAATACCTAAAAGCACAATTGCTAGTGCCATGATAAAACTTTTAACTTTGTAAGAAACTAGCAGACTATCTTCCAAAGTGGCCGTATCATTTTCCTTTCCCACCAGCAATGAATGAGACTTTGTTCTTTTCTTTCTTAACAGCATTTGGTGTGGTCAAGGTTTGGGATTCCAGCCATTCTAATGGGTATTTTAATTTGCAATTTCTAATGATATATGATAATGGAACACCCCACCTCACTGTGGTGCTAGAAACTGAACACAGGGGCTTGAATGTGCTAGGCAAGTGCTCTATACCACTGACCTATATCCACTGCCTCTGTTTAAATCTTTTATCCACTTTTTTTTTTTGGTGGTGGGAGTTGAACCCAGAGCCTGGTGCATGCTCAGCACACACTCTACTAATGAGCTACATCTACAGCCTTTTGCCCACTTTTCAATTGAGTGTAAGGATTCTTTGTATACTGCAGATATAATCTTTTATTAGACATGTGTTTTCCAAATATTTTTCTTTCCCAGTGTGGGGCTTGTCATTTCATTCTCTTAACAGTATGTTGCACAAATGAAGTACAGTTTATCTATTTTTTTCTTTCAGAGTTCAAGCTTGTAGTGCCTTCCTATTCGCACACATTTATTAGAAACAGTTGTTAGAATCTTCTTTAATTTGCTTCATCAGTTTTCTATATTTAGATCTTGTAAATACTGTTTGTTTGTTTTTTGTTTGTTTTGACATGACAACTATCCCAGGCTGGCCTAAAACTCCTGGGCTCAAGCAATTTTCTTGCTTCAGTTTCATGAGTAGCTGGGACAAGAGGCAAAAGCCACTGGGTCTGACTTATAAATACTGTCTGAGTTTATATTATTTTTACAGTACTAGGGATTACTCATGCTAGACCAAGTACACAGTTATATTACCCGCCCTATTTAAAAAATTTGAGACTGTGTCTCACTAAGTTGCCCAGGTTTGTGGGAAACCAGAGAATTAAGGCCTAGCTTGCCTCCTCTGTGAGTACAAAGGAGAAAGACAACATGCGAGGATGATGGCATATTGCAGGATCTAGGGAAAAGTCAATATAGTTGAGATCAGGTTGCTTATCTGAGTATGTACTAACGGATAATGAAAAGCATATGAATTTCCTGTTACTTTAATTGCTTGTATCCATGTTCGAGTAAATAAATACAGGATGAGCCAGAAGCTCAGGGCTCCTCTGCCCACTAGAGGTACTAACACCCTGGTTGCCTGTATATTAAACTGACTCTGTGTCTGTCTTTCATCCTCATTCATCCCCTGGTCTGGGGAACAAACCAGCAGGACTAGGTCCCTACAGGTGATGCCTGGGCAGGGACCTCGGACTGGCATAAGCTGGTTTCCTACAAAGGGTTGGCCTCAAATTTGGAATCCTCCTGCTTCAGCCTCCCTGAGTACCTGGAATTACAGGCGTGTGCCACCACACCCAACATAAATAGTTTTTAATAATTCAAAATTATTGAACTGTTCAGAATGTTTTAAATGGTAAAAAAAAAAAATTTTAAATTCAATTGTTAAAAAATAATATCTGAAAAAGAACAGAACCAACACATGTCCCCCTTTGGAGCAAACCTAGACCTTATCAACTAATAATTTATCAACCAATAATTTTGGCAACTACCCATATCTTCTGAAAACATGGCTTCAATTTCTTTGACACTCTTTTCTCCTACTAAAAGCTGGAGGCCTATGTCTGTTCTCCTCAGAATTTGAGCTCTGTGGTTATTTGATCAATGCAAGAGGGTAGAAATGAGGCCATGTTTCCAGGGTCAAGACTTTAAAAACTAGCAGTTGCCACTTCTTATCTCTTAAAACACTGCTTCTTGGGTTGTTTCACTCTTGAAACCCAGCCAGATACTGAAAAGATGACCAGGCTGTCCCATAAAGAGGCATATGTGAAAAACAGAAACAGCCAATGCCACATTACCAGCCATGTATGTGAGTTATTTTAGAAATGGAACGTCTAGTTTGAGTTGAGTTATTCAGGTAGACGTTACATCAAGCACCAAAACTCCTTGCCAAAACCTGTCCAAATTACAGATTTGTGAACAAAATATGCAGCTGAGTACAGAGTGGTTGTATTGCAGTGGTAATATTTTCCTCTCCTTTTGGTGTGGTATCAGCTGTAGTGTAAAAAAATTCAAATAATGGATAAAATTTATAAACATTAAAATTTAATAATTTCAAGGG
>RJWM01003412.1:41633-113772 GCA_004363535.1 Dasyprocta punctata
AAAAAAAAAATAAAATAATAATAATAATAATAATAATTTCAAGCGTTCAAACCTGATCTGCTGAACTTTGAGATAAAATTCCTAATCCTATAGAAATCCTAAAGAAATTAATTTTTAGTGCTTTGATTAGAACCATTGTTTTCAACATATTACAATAAACTTAAATTTACATTAAATCTGAAAGTGTTCTGAAATGATAAAGTATATCCACGTAACAATACACTTGATCTGAAAATGTTATTATTTGAGTTAGTCATTTTCAAGTTAACGATCTTGAAACTTCAAAAGTCTGAATCAATACAGAAAATTTTAACTGTTTCCAGCATACTGTACTTTCTAGCAGAAGGAACAGAGAAGCAACTGTTCATGGGAAAATTAAAGAGTCAAGGGATCATTTTAGTATTCTAAGAAAATATACAGAATGAGCTGGATATGCATGGTGGCACACACCTGTAATCCCAGCACTTGAGAGGCTAGAGGCAAGAGGATCACTGTGAGTTCAAGGCTAGACCTATCTATGATACTCTGTCTTGGAAAATGGGGGGTGGGGGGTGGGGCGTGGTATGAAGAGAAAGAGGCGAAGATCCCACAAGTGGTTTGGTTAAATTCAAAGGAAGTCAGGTCATTTATAATTTCTTTACAAAATCTAATTTCCCTTATTCTAATTCAGATTTATTCCAATAATTACTAACCATTACCTACACTACTTAATATTGTCTTAAAATGTTTTGGTGGTCAAAACAGTAAAAGAAGAGAATCCCCTGCTCATCAAGGCCCTTTTCGTCATTCTTCTGCACTAGGTAAAACTTGCAGCAGGAACTAATAGCAGTTGTACCTCTGAACACAGCTCAAACCAAAAATTGAAACATTCTTTGAGAGTCATTCAACAAAGCAAAGACTGATAAAGATGGATTAGGGTGACTATGAGATTTTGGAAAGGTACTAAGAAGTACTGAGGAGAAGAATGTGGGCAGGGCATTTAAGGGTGTTAATAAAGAATCTGGAAGGCAGCATTGAAAATCTAAAGGAGAAAAGGGCTGGAGATATAGCTCAGTGAGAGACCACTTACCTAATACTTTCAAAGCCCTGGGAATCTCAAAAAAACTACAAAAAGGGTGGAAGAGTGGAGAAATCAATCTAAGCTTATGGCAACAGGTAATCTAAACAATACACATGAGGTAAAATAAAGGGAGTAAGAAATACAGATGTCATGATGAGAACAGCTGTATTATATGACACAAAGAATATATTTAAAAGTTTGTATTTAGGTAAGTGATATCATTAAATTATATGACTACAGAAGAATACAGTACCTCTATGCGTTTAGAAGGCCATAAGTAACATTGCTGTACTTTTGACAAGTCTTACAAGTAACTGGAAGCAAATCTACAGTAAAATGTAAATTATTAACCTGTAAATTAAACATTAAAAAATAATATAAATCCCAACAGAACTTTTACAATTTCTTCCTTGAGAAGAAATTCACAAAAATAAACAAGAAATTGTTTAAAACACAATGAAATAGGATTTACCTTGCCAGGTACTGTGCCACAATAATTAAAATACCATACCATGATATTAACATGGGCATGGGCATGGGCATGTAAATAGTATAGGTCATGGCACAAAAACAGAGTATCACTTTTTCTATCTATATCTGTAGATTTATAATAAAAGCATAATTTCAAATCAGTGGGAAAAGTCAAATAATATTGAAATAAAAGGCTATTCTTTCACAGAAGAAAAATGAATTTTCTAGGATAGTTACCTTGTATAAAAAATTCCAGATGGATTTAAAAATTATACATATGCACCCAAAATAATTGTGCATATAAAAAACACTGAAATGAATGAGCTTTTTAAGTAACTTTGGGGTAAAGTCTTCCAAATCATCACAAAATGCAAACTATAAAAGGAAAGTCCCGAACAAAAGGAACTACAAATTAAAATAAAGGAAAAGTCAGAGAAAGTACAACATATGCAGATAAAATGCATGTACAATATACAAAAAACTGTTTACAAACTAAAAAAAAAAAAAAAAAAAAAAAAAAAAAAAAAAAAAAAAAAAAAAAAAAAAAAAAAAAAAAAAAAAAAAAAAAAAAAAAAAAACCCAAAAAGATAAGATGGAAAACAGATGATACAAGCAGAATAGATATTAGTATCAAATACATCAATAATTACTGATTAGTCACTTTCCATTGCTGAACCATAATTCCTGACACCCACAACTTAAAAGTGGAGTAGTTAAAAAAAAAAAAGTGGAGAGGTTTAATTTGGCCCACAGTTTCAGGGCGTTCAGTCCATGGTAGACTGGCTCCAAGGCAGAACCATCATGGCAGGCGAGTATGGCAGAACAAAGATACTTAGCTCTTGACAGTCAGGAAGCAAAGCAGGAGAACACTGCCAGAGAGAGCAGAGGTGAGGAAACAGATGTAGTACTCAAGGTAATGCCTTCCTGGCCCACCCAGACACACAAAGTGTGCTTTACTAATCCTCTTGGCAGCTCCCAAACCAAGATGACAGGATTACCTTTCACCATCACAATTAAAAAAAAAAAAATCTAAATATGTCATTTAAAAGAGAGTATCAGAGTGAACTAAAAAATAAGCAACTATGTATCACCTAAAACTAATTTTATGGGCTGTGGTGTAACACTTGCCTAGCATACAGGAGGATCTGGGTTCAATCCCCAACATCACACACACACAGCAATAAGATGGAAAAAGACACCATACTCAAACTTTGAATCTGCAGTAGCTGTATTTATCTCAGAACTTCAGAATAAAGAAGTTTATTAGGGTTAAAGAGGGCAATTACATAGTGATGAAAGGGTTAGTTCTCCAACAAGATGCAACAATCTTCAAAGTGCATGGACCTAACTAAAAAAGAGTGCCAAAATATGGTAGGCAAAAACTGACAGAATAGCAGGGAGAAATCCATTATTATAGTTGGAGACTTCAATATCCTCCTAATAGGAATTATTAGAGTCAGCTGGCAGAGTATCAGTACAAATATAATTATACTGAGCAACACCATGAATCAACTGGATAAAATTAACAAAAATCAACTATTTCATTCAACAGCACAAGACACAGTCTTCTCAAAGTCAAGTAAAATATTCACTGAGACAGATCACATTGTGGCACTGTGGACCATAATATAAACCTTAACAAATGTAAAAGAATAGAAACTACATAATGAATTAAAATACAAATCAGTAATGGAAAACTAGAAATCTTCAATTATCTGAAGATCAGACAACATTTCTAAATAATTCATAGGTCAAGTCTCCAGAGAAATTTTTAAATTTTTTGAACTAAATTAAAGTACAATTTTCAAAATTTGTGGGATACAGCAAAAGTGGTGCAGAGGGAAATTTATAGCACTGAATGTATGTATTAGAAAAGAAGATGTAAATTCAGTAATCTAAGTTTCCACCATAGGAAACTAGAGAAAAAAAAAAAAGAATAACATAAAACAAAGATTAAAAACATTAAATGTTACAGCAGACATCAGTGAAAATGTAAATAGGAAACTGGCAAAGAAAAACATCAATGAAGCTAATAAACCTCTAGCCAGGCTAATCAAAAAAGGCACAAACTACCAAATCAACATTAAAAAAAGAATAAGAATATCAAGAACAACTCTATGCCCACAAATGGAGTGACAATTATTTGAAAAACACGAATTACCAAAATTCACACATAGAAAAATATTCTAAATAAACTTGTATCCATACAGTTAGTGAATCAGTAATCATCCCCAACCTCCCCACCAAAAAAGAGAAAAACAGTCCAGATGATTTTTTGGTAAATTCTATCAAATATTTTAGGAAAAAATAATATTAAGTTTCTATAATATATTACAGAAAACAGAAGAAAAGGAACACAGTCCAATTCATTTTGGGGAATAGCATCACCCTAATATCAAAACTAGGTAAAGACATCATGGTGTGGTAGCACATACCTATAATTCCAGTCATTTGGAAAACTAAGGCAGGAGGATCACTAGTTGGAGGCTAGCCTGGGCTACCTTAGCAAGACCCTGTCTCAAAATGAAAAATAAAAGGGCTAGGAACTCAATCTGATGGCAAAAACAAAATACTATGTTTATTAGCACCAAAATAAATAATACAAACATACACCACAAAAATGACTTTTCTTCAGTAACAAACCACATATATAATCACTGGCCCATAAGATCACATCATTTCGTATCATCACAGCTTTCTCAGTTTGTGAAGTATACTTATAATGTTTGTACAATGATGAAACAACAGACTTCTCAGAACGTCCCCCCATAAGTATAAACCAGTATGTACAGGATCTTTATGAGGAAAAATAATGAAGGGATATTCCATATTCATGCAAAGAAATAATATCGTTAAAATGTCAATTCTCCCCAATTTACTCTGTAGATTCAATATAATTGCCATCAAAACTCCAGAAAATTCCTTTGTGAATATTGGTAAGCTAATTTTAAAATTCACATGCACAGACAAAAGATCCTAAATAGCTAACACTCTACTGAAGAACAATTAACAAAATCAGAAGACTGACATTACCTAACTGTAAGACCTATTACAGCTACAGTAATGAAGACAGTGTGGTGGTATAGGTTAAACAACAGACAAACAGATCAACAGTACAGAAATGATAGCCTGGAAATAGACTACAGAAATATAATTTGCTGTTTTTTTTTTTTTTTTCTCTGTTACCGGGGATCAAACTCACAACCTCACATGTGCCAGACAGGCGCTTAGGCCACTGAGCCAAACTCCCAGCCCCAGTTGTTTGGAGACAAGGTCGCACTATGTAGTTCAGGCCGGCCTCAAACTCACTACGCTCCACCTACCTCAGCCTCCTGAGTACTGGGAGTTTGCTGATTTTTTGAGAAAGGAGCAAAGGCAATCCAATGGTCCTGGAAAAGCACGGCCATTCTCATGTAAAAAACTGATCTTTAGTGACCTTTCGCAAAAGTTAACTCAAAACAAATCACAGATCTAAATGCCAAGAGCAAAACTACCAAGCTTCTAAAAAAGACAAGATACATACAAGAAAACCTACATGATCTTGGATTTGGCATTGAGTTTTCAGATGCCAAAAGCATGAAGCATGAAAGAGAATATGTGTTGTTACACCTCATTAAAATTAAGCTTTGCTTGTGAAACATATTAAGAAAGAAAAAGAGAATCCTCAGACTGAGAGGAAACATATACAAAACATATCTGAGAAAAGACTGTATCCACAATATACAAAGAATTCTTAAAATTCAACAAGAAAATAAACAAGCCAACTAAAAAATGGACAAGCCAGGCATGATAGCACATGTCTATAACACCAGCACTCAGAAGGCTGAGGCAGGAGAACTGCCATGAGTTCAAGGCTACCTGGGTTACAAAGTAAGACTCTGTCTCAAAAAAAAAAAAAAAAAAAAAAAAAAAAAAAAAAAAGAAAAAAAAAGGACAAAAGCATTTGCTTTGGCGGCACACATACTTTTTGTTTTTTAAAAAAAGGCAAATATCTGATCAGAAAACTCAGAAAATACACAGATTGACAAACATGTAAAGGTGTTTAACAAACGTCATTTAGAAACTGCAAACTGAAATTAAAGCAACAGTGAGCTACTACTGCACAGCTATTGAGATAGCCAAAATCTAAAACACTGTCCATACCAAATACTGGCACAGATGACAAGCAAAGAAAGTCTCATTTACTGCTGATGGGAATGCAGAATGATAGTCACTTTGGAAGACATTCTGGCATTTTCTTCCAAAGCTACAACATGGATTTGATACATGATGAGCAACACTACTTCTGAGTTAAAAACTTATATCCACACAAAAACATGTACAAAAAGGTTAGGGAAAATAAAATAAATTTTAAAAATCCTTAAGATACTACTTCGCACCCATTAAGAAGGCAATTATTTCTCAAATGAACAAATAAGCAAAAGGTAGCGAGCAATGACAAGGATATGGAGAAACTAAAATGCTTGTTTCCTGCTAGTGAGGATGCAAAACGATACAGCTACTACGGAAAACAGTATGGTGACTTCTCAAAATAGTTAAAATAAGATTATCATTTTATCCAACAACTTCACTGTAGTACACAGCCAAACAAATTGAAAGCAGGGACTCCCAATAATCATAGAAGCCAAAAGGTAGAAACAACTCCACTGTCCACTGATAGATGAATGGATAAGCAAAATGTACAATAGCGTATTATTTAGCCTTTAAAAAGCAGCAGATTCTAGAACATCCTATAACAGATGAATCTTGAAGGTACTATAGAAAATGAAAAAAGTCAAACATGGAAGGAAAAGCAGGGCATGATTTCATTTATATGAGGTGAGGTATCCAGAGTTAATCAAACTCAAAGAAAACAGAAACGAAGGTTGGGGGTGACGGATAATGGAGTTATTGTTTCACCACTTCCGTTAGAGATGATGAAAAAGTTCTGGAGATGAACAGTGGTGATGGTTTTGGACAACAATGTGAATGTACTTGATATTAACAAATTATGCTTAAAATGATTAAAATGGTACTTTATGCTACATATTTTACCATAATTAAAAAATAAATATGCCTTGAGAAGAAACTGAACTCTGGTATAGACTACCATTAAAGAGAAAGACACAAAAAAGCTTGTCAATATTGAAGATTTGTAACTTCACATATGTAGAAATATTTAATGCCCATTCTGAAAAAGGAGATCAAAAAGGACATTAGAAAATGGAAAGGCACCCCCTGTTCCTCGATGGGCAGAATCAACATGGTCATACCACAGCCCCAAAACTGGTAGACAGGATTTAACACAATCTCAATCAAAATACCAAAAACATTCCCCACAGAACTAGGGAAAACAATCTTAAATTTCATGTGGAATCCAAAGAGACCCAGAATAACAGAATCAATCCTGTGTAAAAACAGCAAAGAAGGAGGTTTCACAATTCCAGATGTAAAGTTACATTACAAAGCTGTAGTGATAAAAAATGGCACGATAGTGGCACAAAAACAGACATGCGGATCAATGCAACAGAATAAAGGAAGCAGAAACCCCAGACACATTCAGCAACTTAGTCTTTGACAAAGGGGCCAAAAACATACACTGGAAGAAAAGATGGTCTCTTTAAGAAATGTTTTTGGGAAAGCTGGTTATCCACATACATGCACAAAATTAAATCTAGACCCATATCTCTCACCATCTACTAAACCCAAAATGGATTCAAAATTTAAATATTAAAATGGAAACAAACTGCTGGAAAATAAAACAGGTAAAAGCTCTTGAAGTCATAAGCATAAAA
The DNA here is from genome assembly GCA_004363535.1 of Dasyprocta punctata. Lineage (NCBI taxonomy): Eukaryota > Metazoa > Chordata > Mammalia > Rodentia > Dasyproctidae > Dasyprocta > Dasyprocta punctata. Next base: position 48,939 of record RJWM01003412.1, read on the forward strand.
AGGACTTTCTGAACAGAACCCTGACTATACAAGGAATGATATCAAGAATCAACAAATAGGTTTATATCAAATTAAAAGGCTTCTGCATAGTAAAGGAACAACAGAGTGAAGAGACAACCTATAGAATGGGAAAAAAATCTTATTAGCTATACCTTGGACAGATAATTAGTATCTAGAACATGTAAAATATGGGAAACTCAGACCAAAGAGATGCTGGATAAGAATGATGGAGGAAGGGACCTTGGGAAACAACTGTTCCCAGGCTTCTGGAATGCGGATCTGCAGGACAAGAGTCAACAGAAGCAACGATAGGTTATTCTCAATAGACGTTTGCTCTGGTCATTGTATTCCTCCTGCCCTCTAATAAGCTTCCTGCTTGGTAAATTTGCTTAAATTAGGTTAATACAGATTAGGTAGCAGGCCATCCTTTTCTAGCCGTATTACCCTGACCAACACTCATGCAAAATGTTGCAGTTGCTGTCCTTTTATGTCTTTGTCCTTAATGTCCCTGAGTTACAAAAAAATAATCATGGAGATCTCGGTTGCTGTTTCCCTGAGGCTCTCTCATACCTAAGAAGCAGCCCTTCTGAGTTCTCAGTAATTGAATTAAATCTAATCTCTGAGTAATCTTTCTCATCCTCTGTGCAGCTACAGTCACACCTATGACAGCACAGAATTTAAAAAAATTAGACTTCTCAAAAGATCCAGTCAAAAAATGGGCAACTGAAATGAACAGATACTTCTCAGAGTAGTATGAATGGTAAACAAGAGAAAATGTTCAACATTGCTGGCAGGCAGTGCCAGGTGTAGAGAGAAACAAATGTTCCTTTCTTTCCCTTCACAAGGAGGTAAACCAATACATTTAGTGGCAAAAGGAACGAGAAGTCTACAGAAGATGAGCAAGGACATCTTGTTCAGAATTTCTCTGAACAAATGTACACAGATGACTTTATTTTTCTTATCCCATCAAACTACAAACTACCACCAAATCCACTGCTTTGTTTCTGTCTTCATTCTTGTTTTATCTTGGCTAATACAACAGTAACTTAATCGGCCTCCCTGTCTCTGATCTTATATTCCTCAAAAGCATTTCTTACCCAATCAAATAGTTATAGTCAATCATGCTATTCTCTGCTTAAGATTCTTCATTGATTCGTTGGTAATTTACCTTATAAGATCAAAGTATTTAGGGATGGAGTGCCATGACACTTATAATCATTCCAAATGATTTAGGTTAAAAAAAAGACTATACGGGTGCATGTGTTTTGCTCATCTCACATACACACGCCAAATACGCCAAAAAAAACCCCTACAGCAAAATATTACCAATGTTAAATCTAGGCAGGATTTGTTTGTGGATTCATTGTACTTAACTTTTCTGCATGTGTGAAAATTTTAATAAAATGTACTAAAATTGAAAACAAAATGAAAATTATGATTAGCATGCTTCATCCACAGAAAAACAGAAAAAGAAAAATACACTTTCTTAAGTATGTATAACCAAACTACAAGTATAAGAAACTAGTAACAGTTTGAGGGTTATGAGGTAAACAGGGCAGTGGTAAATGAAGGAGACAGGTGAAGGACAGAGATAAGAGGAAATTACATAGAATTTATTTTATATACAGAACCCTATCAGCTATTCAACATCAGGTATTCAAAATAATATAATGAAAAGTAATGTTGACTTTTTTATGGTGTATGGTTACAGTGAGGAGTCAACGAAACAACATACATAAGAGTCTTAGTAAGTGCTTGGTACTTTGTCAATAAATGTTCAGCTGTTGACATAAGGAAAAAACCTCAGCATAACAGTACCATCTAATACTGTATAATTTTAAACTGTACCCTAAGAAGAGTTATTTATGCTCCCCAAGTGGCTATTTATGGGCAGGAACTTCATATGCCATTATTAAAATTCATAGGACAGGTTTTAACTGGCATAAATCAAGATTGAAATTACTTTTCCTTGAAGGAAGTAGTGGTATTTGAAATCTGTATTGTTGACTGAAAACTCTACATGGTACTACCGAGCAAGGTTTTACAAGCTCAGCAGTTTATGGAAACAGCATTTAGAGCTCCATTTGCCTTAGATCTCCTACTCCGTGAAGACTGTTCTTTGACCTTTCCAGTCCTGCCACCACAGACTGCCACTATTATTCACCTCTAGCTTTAGTGAACCAAGATTTTCATCGTGGAGCCTATGAACTACTACTTCATGCAATTTGCATATTTTAATATTTCCTTAAGACAAAGTCTTCAATATAATTATTCAGTAGTATAGAAAAAGCAAGAAACATTATAAAACTACAAAAGTCATTATTTGTCAGTAACTTTAACATTATTGTACATGATAGATATATTTAAAACCAAAAAAGTAATTTCATAAGAAAAATAGAAATAATGAAATAGGAAGAGGAATGAGTTGAGGGAAGAAGACAAAAAGGATGTGTTATATACATTTACAAACTCTCCATGATAACTGTCAGCATGTACTAATTTAAAAAAAAAAGAGGTTAACAGCTAAAATGCCACCCTGATTATAGACATACTACTATGAAATACTAAGATCCTGTTGTGTCTATGCTATTCCATGATTAGATAAGTTCACAGATGTAATATGCTAAGCACTGTCATTAGGCTTTGAAAACACACAGGTGAAGAAAATACAGTTCCTGATCTTAAAGATTTTAAGGCTAGAAAGGAAACAAACAACTAAATATTTCCATCTACAACTTTGTAAGCACCACATGACAGCACAAGTGGAAAAACTGATACTATCAAGCTTTGTTTCACACACAAAATTTCAGCTAAGACATTCAATTTATACCCAGAAAGAGGTAAAAGATAACAACAGGGAGCTCTGAAACTACAGAGGATTTGTACCTAAACCTGAGTTCAAATAGCACTCCTCAATAAAAGTGATGCTTAAATTGCTACCTGAAGTATGAAAAGGTCTTAAATGGGCAGCATGGTGAATTAACTAATGGTCAACTTGTAACACGCAGTTGAACTGAATCAGCATGGTGCTGGGTGTGGAAGGGTCACATGCAGATTGTTGCCAACAACATAAAGACAGAACTGGAGAGGGTAAGACGGTGTGCTGTTGATTCTCCTGGAGAAGCTTGTTGTGCTGATTTTCCTGATATGAACTCAGCTGTTCTCATCATCTGAGGAGCTCAGGTCCTCACTTTCGTGGAGGACAGCTGTGGTTCTTTCTGGGGCAGCACTGATCCTTATTTTAAACGTCACTTCCTGGTTCCAGTGCAGATCCCTGTCTGTTGGCACAGATCTTTCATCTGGCTGGCACAGACTTTCCAGCTTCCACCACTGACGTTTGGACCTTCCCAGAGCAGATACTTGATATAGACTTATATGAGACATTGTCACGGGCCCTAGGCCTCCAGCTGAACTCATGGAGGACATTACCATGGGCTCATCAGGTCTTCAGCTGGACTTGTGCTGGACACTACTGTGGGATCCAGGCCCTCTGCTGGATTCGTTGGGTCTCTAGTGTGTGGATAGATCTCCTGCACTCTTCTGCATTTGACTCTTTGGGTGAATATTATAAAGTAATCATATAAATTATGTGTCTTGTATTAAATTGTTTCCCTTATAAACCCTGATTACAACACAGGGGCACAGAACACTCAGAGAAAGAGAAAGAGGGTTCAGGAAGACAGAATCTTAATTATAGAAGACAGAGATTCAGGAATTCCAAGTACAGTAGTTCTGAAACACTGAAATAGAGAATGCACAGCTGGAGACTGGGACAGGAGGAAACTCATAAAACTATGACTATAAAGGAACAAATAGAAGATCTAAGCAGGGAATATGAAAAACTGACATGCTCAGAAGTTTGGACTTTATCCTATAGGAACATGAAGTACAAACTGACAATGATCATGTGGAGATGAGTTAGGAGGCAGGGGGACAGTAGTTATAATGGTAGCAAAGATGGAAGTGAATAGGTAGAAAATAAATACCAGGATTTAATGATTAATTGATATGAGGCCTGAGAGAAAGGACATAATAATACACAGGTTTCTAGTTTAAGACAACTGGTTCAAAACTAGTGAAAAGTAACAAGGAAAATGAGTACAGTGGCACAGGAAATGATCATCATCAAATTGTTTCAGATATACAGAGAAAGTCCAATGTGGAATTGTCCTGATTAGATCTAAATGTCTAGAATTCAGGAAAAAGATACAGAATCACATTTTAAGTAGATACCAGGTGCTAAAGTCAGGATTAGGCAAGGACTAAAATCAGGAACAAATTACAAATAAAAAATTCTTTAGAAGGACCCCCGCCATGGAAACCCACATACCATCTCTTAATAAACGAGTTCACAAATTTTACTGTTCAGTTGAGTACTCAGTGACTGCTTAGTAGAATAATGTGATTATTAACTTGCATTTTCAAATATTTTTAAGACATTTGCTATCCTTTTTTAGTTACCATGTAAGTATGCTGCAGTTTTTGAGTAAAATGTGTGGATAATACAGGGTAGCTCTGCAGTAGAGCACTAGTTTAGCAGGTTCAAGGCCCTTGCCCCAATCTCTAGCACTGCCCCCCAACAAAGTGTATGATATAAACAGTACACATTTAGGCTTTATGTAAATAGATGGTAAACTGGACAATCATTTTACAAGAATTCATTTATTATTCTTCCTTACATGCATATATTCATATAAATATCAAATAACAGCTATAAATCAAACACTAAGAAATGCTAACAGTTCAATGAATGACCAAAATATTCAAATGTAATGAAGACAGAAGAAAGCCAAAACAAAAGTCAAATGAAGAATCTTTCAAAATAAGAAAGCAGGGCGTGGTGATGCAGGCCCATAATCTTAGTACTTTGGGAGACTGATGCAGGAGGATTCCAAGTCTGTGCCCAACCTGGGTAATTTAGTGATTTAGTGAGACCCTGTCTCAAACAAAACAAGACAAAACAAGCTGGGGATGTAGCCCAGTGTGAAGGCCTTGGGTTCAATTCTCAGTATTGGAAAAAATAAAGACTGAAAAATAAGAAAGTTATCTTTTTGGATTGCACAAGTTATGTAAGATGACTGAAAAGAGTATTCGATTTAGCAACATGGTTACTGCTGACCTTGATGAAAGCTGCTTGAGTAGAATGGTGGATGCCAAAGATAGTTAGGGGTTGGGAAGGGCACAGGCGGTCACAAACTGCAAAAAGTCAGGTGCAAAAATTATTTTATGTACTCATGAATAAAATACTATGAATAAATAAGTCAAAATCCACGTTATTCTTATGGAAATGGAAGCTAGGCATGATTTTAAAAGAGAAAAAAGACAGGGAAAAAAAGAAAGGAAACAAAAAGGCAAAGAAAAACTACAAAACAAAGAATGATGATGAGAAAGAATCTAACAACGTTATTATGACTCATTAAGCACTTGGCATATAACAGGCACTACACTGTGTACTTTCTATACTTTACCAAATAATGATTATTATGTCTGTTTTACAGAACTGAAAACGGAAACCAAGAAAGCACAAAGCTAAGAAGTATTAATGCTGAGACTCAAATGTAAGTAGAGTTGACTCCAAAACTTGTGCTCTTAACTACTATGCTAGACTGATGTGATAAATCCAAAAAAGTAGCTCAAGCATGAAAACACTAAGAATATAGCATAACAGCACAGCTAAATCAAAATATACGAAAAGGTTCTGGAAAGTAGTGTTTCCCCATGCTAGAATTAGATAATGGTATGAGATTATTAAGGGAGTTGGCCACACTGATTTGAACTCAAAGCCAAAAGACTAAATTTAGGACCAAAGCAAATACTTGTGGAAGTCTAATGAAGGACTACTTACAAGCAGTAACTACAATAGACTTCATCAGCAACACAATAACAATGTTTTAATTCTCAACTAAAGGAAAAGGAAGCTGTAATTCTGAAATAACCTCAGATGTATGTTGTATCCATTCCAGTGCTAAGACATTAAGAAGACATGAATAACTGATATAAGTCTACCACTATAGTAACCAGTCAGAAATGGGAGAAGGACAAGATTAAGAGACTAAAAGTTGTCAAAGAAAATTCTCTTTATTCTTGAATTTTTTAGGCAGCTTCAGTAAAGAGAGAACATGCCAACCTAGGAAATTAGATCTAGGCTACTGGACACTAGACTTACCAATTATATTCTCAAATTCAAATAAAACTCTGTAGATTGCTCTTCAATATTTTCAAATTCAAACAAAAATCTGTAGATTGGTCTTTTTTTACTGAGATGCTATACTGCACACAGTCCCTGGTCAACTCTGCCAAGAGCTGAGGAAGATTTTGCTGTCATAAATTCTTCAATCAATGAACTATATATAGGAAAATAATTCTTCCTTTGAGAACCTCTAAAACTTATAGTTAAGTAAGTTGTATAATCTCAATTTCTAGATCTGTTGTTATGTCCTACAGAATAGGAACATAAAGCAAATTCCAATAAGCATGGATTATTTTATAATTCTGGGAATATATAAAACTATAATATAATTGTCAAGAGACCATCCAAAATGAGATCTTTCAAGAGCTGAAATAACATATATAAAACAATTACTTTGGTGCCTAAGTAAATAATAAATGATAGCTATTAGAACCATTATTATTAGCATCCTCACAAAAAAGGAAATTATAGAGTCTCCTAAGTTACAAAAAAGTCTGTACCAGGTATCCTTGGTACATTCCTTTGGCCCATTTGTCATTTCAATCACAGCTGTAGGAGCACAAGCTCCTATTATTTTCCAGCATCCCACCTCAAGTAAACTATTATGCTTCAAGGTCTTCAGAAGCACAAGTACAGCTCAAGGTTCAGGAGAGCTGACATTTTCAGCCAAAGGGAAATGATAGCCTATGCTCAAATGTTCAAGCCTTCCCTCTTTCAAATGGCCAATACTGAGAAGTATTCTGTAAACTTTTGCAGAGGTTGCAGTGGAACTAAACCTCTATGGCTCACAGTGATCACTGCAGTTCCATACTTGCTTTTTCCCCTCTCTATCTCACTCCTAGGCTCCTCACTCCTACTTCCTAGATCAGTTCTCAAATAAACCACCTACACCTATTCCTTGACTCAGATTGTACTTTAGAAGTCAAACAAACTAAAACAGTATTCCACAAGACCTTAAGAAATGACTTTCTTAGCCTTTGTTCAATACTGCTAACCCTTAAAGCAGACAATCCTAGAGCATACTTAATAGTAAAGTCTGTAGAAATGCAACCTTTTGAAAACAGAAAAGAAATATTTGTTGAATAACAAACTGCAGTAAAATCTCAGAGTTCATTATTTAAAAAAAAAAAAAAAAAAAAAAAAAACTGGGACGGTCGGCCTACACATTATATATACGTTATTTGTTAACTAAAGATATTACTATATATAATGTTCCTGTTCTAAATTTTTACTGGGGGGAGGTGGTTCACAGCTTTCATTACCTTTAACTGTAACCATTCCTATGGCTTATATGTATATGATGCAACAGGAGAAGTAGAATTATAAACATTGGTTATGAGTATACTGTAGTAAACACTGAGGCTACTTAATCTGAAATATTTTATCTGAACCTGATTGGGTACTTTTGTTTGTTTGGGTTTTTTTGTTTTCATTTTTGTTTTTTTTTTGGGTTGTGGTGGCGGCACTGTGTATCAAACCCTGCACCTTATGCATGCTAGGCAAGCACTCCACCACTGAGCTAAAGCCCTACTATCTCCTTCCCAGAATTAAGGTTGGCATCAGAGATTTTTCAGTACTTCTCTGGTGTTAAAGCTACGAAATGTTAACCTGAAAAAAAAAGTTCATCAGTTGTGATCTTGGCCATACAGGGAAAAAAAAAAAAATTATCTGAAGTAATAACTATCACTTAGAAAAAGACATGCACAAATTATTAAAAAAAAAAAACAAAAAACTGGGGGAGGCCTGGGCCAGGCATGGTGGTATACACCTGTAATCCCAGTACCCTGGAAGGCTGAGGCAGGAGGATCACAAGTTTGAGCCCAGCCAGAGCAGTTTAGCAACTTAATGGGACCCTGTCTCAAAACATAGAAAAAAATTAAAAAGGGCTGGGCTCTGTGTGTAGCTCAGTGGAAGGGAGAAAGAGACAAAAGGAGAGAGATCTGAGAGAGAGAGGGAAGAAGGGGGAGGAGGGAGAGAAGAAAGGAGGAAGGAAGATGGAGGAGGCAGTGAGGGGATGGAGAAGGGAGGGAGCGAGGAGGAGAGAGACAGAGACAGAGAGACAAACAAAGAGACAGAGACAGACACTAGGAGAGAATTAAATGTGCCTGGCTCTGGTCTCTGAAACTAGTTTGCACTCTTGTCCTTTCCATACTTTGGTGATATAAACCAATTCCCTCGTCCTGCTTAAGCCAGTTACCTGAGTTTCTAGGTTTCTACTACTTGCACGGGAAAACAATTTAACAGAAGAGCTAGTGTAAACCAAGTACTTTGTAAGTTTAACTGCACTATGGAAGGGCTACAAATCCTGTAATCCACAAATTCCCTAAAGATGTGACTTTGATTATACATGTATTCCCTGATTATACATGTATTTCTAGATAGAAATCACCAAAACTTCCATTAGTTACTTAAAATAGATGTCTGACCTTCACACTCTCGTGAAGAATTACTGTTTAATGATCAAAACCACTAGCTCTCTGCTTCTATATCACTTATAAACTTCTATCTTTTCTTAAACACCTGCATTTTGAAACCCTCCCTCTATCCCATTTCCAAGATTCTGGGTATGAATTCTTCTCTTTCTCCCATCAGAGTTAAAAATTAACTGGTTAAGAACCTGACCATATAAAAACCTTTTTAAAATTATTTTCAATCTTTTGAATCCATTCAGATATGCTAACATACAAGAAATATTAGAATTTAGCTTTAAAAGTATTTTATCATAGGATAGCTGGTTCTAGGTAAGAAGCACTAAGCATATTCAGCCCTGTCTCTCCCACTGAAGATAAAATCTGAACAGAATACATGGGGCAGCTACATGGAGACTCTGAAAAGCAAATAGCAGGCAGGTCATGGAATAGCAACAGAATACAATGCGTCAATGCACTAGCAGTGAATTTACCATTTTTTTTCCCCTCAAGTATCTTCTGCCTGAAATCCAGCTGGAAACCCAATGTGAGAATTCTACAGGAGAAACAGTCTACTCCAAGGAACAAGAAAGGGAACCTCTGAGAACTACCCATTAATTTTTTTCTTTTCGCTTTTTTTGTCATATACCATATACCAGGTTTAGGTAATCCTGTAATCACATAAAGTGGTAACAATGCAAATCTGCAAAAGCCAAAACTTACAAAGATGGTTCTTTCAATTCACTGAAGTTGTGGTTCTAAGAAGATAGAGCCAACCCACAGTTTTGTTTTCCTTCCCTTGGTCCTTGCTTCTGGTGGAACGGTGCTATACAGCAAGGTAAGATAGGCGACCAGTTTCAGGATGGACACCGATATAAATGGAATCTTCAGGGAAGTGGTTTCTCAGAACATGATGTAATTAAATTAGAAATTAGTAACAAAAGAGGAAAACATCCAAATGCTTGAAAATGAAACACAACACTTTCAAATAACTTATGATCAAAAGCAAGTCTCCAGAAAAGAAAATATTTTAATTCCAATGAAAATAAAATACAACATATCAAAATCTGTGGGATGAAACTGAAGCAAGTCAAAAGAAATTCTTGCTCATTTTGAGTCCAACTTGATATAAACACAGACAACCCAAATGAGAAAACTACATCATTCATAAACACAGATGTAAAAATTCTCAACAAAATTTTAACAAATCAGACAAGCTGGTGGTGTACTCCTGTAATTTCACTATTCAGGAAGCTGAGGTAGGAAGATTACAAGCCTCCCATTGGTTACTTAAAATAGATGTCTGACCTTCACACTCACTCAAAGAAGTTAAGTGTAATTTAGGGAGAACCTGGCTCAAAATAAAATAAAAAGGATTGTAGCTCAGCACTCCCTGGGTTTAATCCTCAGTAACACATACATAAATACATATATACAAACATACACACACATGCACATTTTTTAACAAATCAAATGGGCAATATATGAAAAGAACGATATGACCAAGTGGGGTTCATACTGAAAATGCAAAGCTGTTTCAACATTTAAAAATCAACACAATCTATCATACTTAACACTAAAGGGGAGAAAACATAATACACAAATTGATGCATAAAACACAACAGAAAAATACGGTTATCTATTCAAGATAAAAACTAAATAGCATACCAGAAGTAACAAGGAACTTCCTCAATTTAATAAAAGGAATTTCTATCAAAAAAAAAAAAAAACCCACACATGCAGGTGCATGTACACACACACAAAAAAAAACAACAACAATAAAATTGGCTAATGTTAAACTTCACTGACAATAACTGAATGTTTTCCCTGAAAGACTGGTAAATGACAAGAATGTCTATTATTACCATACTACTTAATAGTCTCTAAGAAGTTAAAAACAGAGAGAGGGAGAAATAAAGACCCTAGAGATTGGAAAGGAAGAAATAAGTTATCTCTACTTACAAACTTCAAATTATCTACATACAAAAATGTCAAAGAATATACAAAAAAATTATAGAGCAAGTGAATTCAGCACAACTGCAGGTTACAAAGTCAAGACATAAAAGTTGTATTTCTATATACAGTACAAGTCAATATACAGTGCAAGCTTAAATACTGCATGGCTTCTCTTATATGAGAAACCCAGAATGTAAAGAGCAAACTAAAAGACTGACAATAAGAAACAGCAAGATAAATATTTAGCATATAGAAAGTGAACCAAGAGATGGGAGAATAAGATTTTTAAAAAGGAGGAAATTATGATGCGTTGTGTTCATGTACCAAGTCTCTCTGCAAGGAACATAACTATATACTATAAACATATCAAGAAAAAAAAAAAAAAAAAAAAAAAAAAAAAAAAAAAAAAAAAAAAAAAAAAAAAAAAAAAAAAAAAAAAAAAAAAAAAAAAAAAAAAACAAGAAAAGGGTCCAAAAAATGAAGGCAGGGGGACAGGGGATAAGAAGTGAATTAAAATGTGTTATGTACATATAACAACTCCCCACAATGAATGCAAACATTGTTACTACAAACGTATACCAATCAAAAAAGAAAATGGAATTTTTTAAATGCCATTTTACCATGGCTTCCAAAACTTACATACTATAAATTTAACATTATATATAAGATCTTTATATTCAGAGTTACAAAACAGTTATGAAATAAATCAGTAAATATATGAAGAGATATCCATGAGTGGAAAGATTCAGTTCAGTTGAACAGTAAAAATGTTCAACTTCCTTAAATTAATCTGCAATAGGGTCAAAATTTAGCTCAGCGTCACAACTGCCTGCCTGGCAAGCACGAGGTGGTGAGTTCAATCCCTGGTACTGAAATCAAAACAAAACAAACACAACACAACACAACACAACACAACAAAACAAAACAAAACAAAATCTGCGATTAAAAGCAGTACTGATCAATTGCTTAACAGGATTTTTCATAAATATAGATGAACTGATTCTAAAGTTTAGATGAATAGCACTAGAATAGATTTAAAAATATGAAAAAGGATGAAGTCAGAGGAATCAAAATACATTTAGTATAAAACTACAATAATAAAAACTATGTGGTACTGCTAAAGAGATTTAGATAAATAAAACAAAGAGAACACAAAATCACACCCAAACCAATACAACTGGCCACAAAGGTAGAAAAGCTATTAAACATACTGAGGGTGTGGCTCAATAATAGAGCACTTGCCTTAGATATTCAAGAGGCCCTAGATATCCAAACACTAAATAAACAAGTTGGAAGGTGTCTGAAATAAATAGAGTTGGAATAGTGTACCTCTATCTACAAAAAAATTAACCTTGACATAAACTTCACAGTATTTTGCCTCTTTAAAATTCTAGTAGTACACGTTTGTGATACATCATGACTACTTTCATTGTGATTATTCGGTACATGTACATGACACATCTTATTTTTTACATCTCCTTTTTTTCATCCCCTTCCCCCTTTCCTCCATCTTCCTGGTCTCCTTTACATTTGAAAAAGGTCTATCTCCCTGTTTCCTTTTATCTATATTTATTTTGCTCTTTATACTTTGGATTTCTCATCTGAAAGAAACTGTACAGATTTTAAGATTGTGTGTCTGATTTATCTAACTTAACATTGTTTTCAAGGTGCATCCACTTTCCTACCAAAGACTCAAATTTATTCTTTATGGCACAGTATTATTTATGTACGAATACCACATTCTTTTTATCCATTATCTGTTGATGGTCATATAAGCTGCTTTCAAGATTTAGCTATTATGAATTGTGCTGCTATAAACACTGGTATTCATGTATTGCTGTAATATGGTGTCCTTAAACCTTTTTTTTTTTTTTTTTTTTTTGCAGCACTGATGCTTGAACTCATGACCTCGCGCCTGCCAGACAGGCAACTTAAGCCACTGAGCCAAACTCCCGGCCCTGGTTTTTTTGAAGCAGGGTCGCACTGTGTAGCTCAGGCCGGCCTTGTGCTCGCGTTGTAGCCCAAGCCGGCCTCGAACTCACAACGCTCCTCCTACCTCAGCCTCCCGAGTGCTGGGATTAAAGGCGTGTGCCACCACGCCCGGCTTGGTGTCCTTAACTCTTTTGGGAAGATACCTAGTAGAGGAATAGCTGTATTGAATGGAATTTCTATTTTTAGTTTTTTGAAGAATCTCCATACTAATGATTTCCATAATGTTTGCACTGTACTAGTTTACATTCCCACTAACAATGTAGAAGGGTTTCTTTTTCAAGTCTAGCCAGCATTAATAATTATTCAATTTGTTGCTGTCTGCCGTTCTTTCTGGAGTAAAATAAAATTTCAGTATCATTTTAATTTGCATTCTCTAATGGCCAGTGATGCTGAACATTTTTTATGTATTACATATTATACAAAAATTTATTATTATACAAAAGTTTATTCAAAATGGATCAAAGATCTTACCTTCGAAATTTCAAAAAGAAAATACAGGAGAAAAAGAACCTTCATTGCTGGTGGTTAGGCAAACAGCTCATACGTACAGCAAAGCACAATTTATAAAAGAGTGCTAAACTGAAATTTATCAAAAACTTTCATTTTGTGAAAGACCATTAAGAGCTGGGGATGCAGCTCAGTAATAGAGTAGTTACCTAGCATGCCAGAGGCCCTGGGTTTGATCCCCAGCATCAAGAAAAGAAAAACAACTTTCATGATTGAAGAGCTACAGATTCAGAGAAAATATCTGCAAACCACATGTTTGACACACAACTACAAAATATGCAAACTTGTCATTGTGAAAAACAGTAGAAACAGTGAGGTCAATTTGATCTCCTTCCCCTACCCCTGCTTCCTCAAAGCAGATAAAACTTGGGAAGGATTTTCCAACCTTTCCTGAAGTAGTCATAAGACCCTCATATAGGGAGATGCTCTCTCTATACCTACCTGGAGGCTTAGAACATCCTGTTCTTTGAAGAGGAAGGGTTACATAAAAGAATCTGAAAAGACAGGCCTTGTTAAGTTTCTCCTGGTTTGCCACCATTAGATCACACCCTTTTTGCCCTACCACAACTCTCCCTGATTACTCACTATTCATCAAACCTAAGCATAAATACACAAAGGATTAACTGTTACTCTGGGGTCACTTCCTTATTGAAGTTTTCCAATTTAGTAAAGCTTTATTACGCAAATGTGTATGAAATTCTTTTGTTAGAAATCTGTCTTTTATAGCCGGGCGTGGTGGCGCACGCCTTTAATCCCAGCACTCGGGAGGCTGAGGTAGGCGGAGCATTGTGAGTTCGAGGCCAGCTTGGGCTACAACGCAAGCCCAAAGTCGGCCTGAGGTACATAGTGCGACCCTGCCTCAAAAAACCATGGCTGGGAGTTTGGCTCAACGGCTTAAGCGCCTGCCTGGCAGGTGCAAGGTTGTGAGTTCAATCCCCAGTGCCGCAAAAAAAAAAAAAAAAAAAAGAAAGAAAGAAATTTGTCTTTTGTTATACAGGCCTCAAAAGGCCTCAAACAATAAACCTAGGACGAATAGAGAAAATAAAATTTCTTCTCTAGGGGACAAAGTACTTTTATTCAGAATATTTTAAGAACTATCAAAGTTGAGCAGTAAGAAAATAAACAACCAAATTTTAAAAATGGGCAAAGACATGAATAGACAATTTACCAAAGTTTACCATCATCAGCCATTAGGAAAATGTGTATTAAAACTACAATGAATCAGCCATAATGAAAATGCAAAGTCATAATGATATCACTTTATGTCCAATCTGGTGGTTGTGATTTTTAGAAGACAGATAATAATAAGTATTAGAGAAGTTGCAAAAACACTGGAACCTTCATTCACTGCTGTGAGAATATAAAATGGAGCAGCCACTCTGGAAAACAATTTGGCAGCTGCTCTACTCCTAGGTATATACTGGAAAGAATGCACAAAAACTTGTACACAGATGTTCACAGATTGTTACTTGTTAACAGCCAAAAGATAGAAACAACCCATGTCCATCAACTGATTTCATTAATAAAATATGGTATGTCCAAATTATTCATCAATAAAAATAAAATACCAATGCCTTCTACAATTTAGGATGAATCTTGAAAATATGCCAAGTACAAGAAGCCCACCACAATAGATCTCACATTATGATTCCATTTGTATGAAATGTCTAGAATAGGCAAACTATATTTATATAGACAGAAGTAGATTAGTGGTTACTCAGGAGTGAGGGAAAGAGAAATGGAGTGACTGCTTGTTATAGTGTAGTCAGTCCTGTGTCCCCCCAAAACCTCATGTAATTGTGGCATGGACAGGACTGAGTCTGGCATTTGTGATTGGTTTGTTGTCTGGTGCTGGGATTGGTGATGTGAGTCCTGCACCTGCCCAGGGGTGGAGCCAATATACTGGGTAGGGGCAAGAGGAAGGCTCTCTTACTCTCCTGCCCTCTCTCTTGCCAGTTCGCCTTGCTAGTTGGCTGCCCTTGAGCCAACTAAGTATGGACTGAAACCCCCTGAGAACTAGAAGAAATAAACCTTTTCTTACCTAATTTTGGGCATCAGGTATTCTGTCCCAGCAACTAGTGGAAAGTAACTAAGACACTGCTAACAGGAACAGGGAGCTGGGCGTGGTGGTGCACACCTTTAATACCAGCACTCAGGAGGCTAAGGTAGGAGAAGCGTTGTGAGTTCCAGGCCGACTGGGGCTACAACACGAGCACAAGGCCAGCCTGAGCTACACAGTGCGACTCTGTCTCAAAAAACTAGGACTGGGAGTTTGGCTCTGTAGCTTAAGCACCTACCTGGCGGGCGCGAGGTTGTGAGTTCGATCCCCACTGCCACAAAAAAAAAAAAAAAAAGGAATAGGGTTTCTTTTGGGAGTAATGAAAATATTCTGATTGTGGTTATGGTTGTACAATTCTGAGTATATTAAAAATTATCACACTGTACACTTCATAAGACTAAGTTTTATGGTATATGAATTATAAGGTCAATAAAGTCGTCATAACACAAAAACCCCTGAATATCATTACACACCTATTAAAGTGACTAAAATTAAAAAATACTACCAATGTTAATGATGCAAAACTAAAATTTTTATGCACTGGTAGTAGAAAGCAAAATGGTACAATCACTCAAAGCTGGTTTGACAGTTTCTTTTTCTCTTTTTTCCTTTTTTTTATTTTTTGAGACATGGTCTCACTATATAGTTCAGGCTGGCCTCAGACTCACAGCAATTCTCTTGCTTCAGCCTCCTGTGTGCTGGGATTCCAGGTATGCGCTACCACACCCAGTCAACAATTTCTTATAAAGTTAAACATATACTCACCTATGACCCAAGAGTCTCCTCCCCAGAGATCTACTCTAGAGAAATGAAATTATATTCACATATCACATGAAACACTGCACAACTGCTTACAATAGCTCTATAACTGCCAAAAGCTAGAAATAGTTCAGATGTCCTTCGATAGGTGAATGGATAAACAAATGACATCCACATAATGGCATATTACTTAATAGTGAAAAAATGAATGAACTACCAAACATACAACAACTTAGATGACTATCAAAGGCAGTATGCTCAGTAAAGAAGTTAATCTCAAAAGATTATATACCATATGATTCCATTTATATTACAGTCTCAAAATTATAAAACTATAGAGATAAAGAAAAACAACTTTGGTGAGGGATTTAAGGAATCAAGGGTTAATATAGGAGAGTCTTTTAGGAACGATGAATGAAGTCTTTTGGTATTCTGTATTCTGACTATAGTGGTAGTTACACAAACCTGTATACATGTGCTAAAATTCCAAGAACTGTATATCACAAAGGAAAAGGTAAATTCTTCTTAATGATGATTTTTTTTTTTTTTCGGCACCAGGGATTGAACTCACAGCCTCGAACCTGCCAGACAGGTGCTTAAGCTGCTGAGCCAAACTCCCGGCCCTGGTTTTTTGAAGCAGGGTCGCACTATGCAGCTCAGGCCGGCCTTGCGCTTGTGTTATAGCCCAGGCCGGCCTCGAACTCACAACGCTCCGCCCACCTCAGCCTCCCGAGTGCTGGGATTAAAGGCGTGCGCCACCATGCCTGGCTCCGAAAATCTTTTTTCTCTTTGTTTTTGGTACCAGGGATTGAACTCACAACCTCATGACTGTCAGGCAGGCACTTACGCCACTGAGCTAAATCTCTGGCCCTTAACGATGATTTTAAAAATAAAAATTTCAAACACCTATCATCAACTTTTCTTTAGTTCAAACTTCGCTCATGAAACCATGACTTCTAATAATCTGATTTAATTAAAAATATAATATACAGTTCAAAGAGAAACACTAACAATACAAAAACCATCCTAAGAATACCGAGAGGCAGTAAAGCATCAATAAATTTGTTTATTAGTAACAAGTAAGCAAACTGAAGAGAACATAAACTTGCAGGAAAAATGTGTGTCTCCAATTATATGAAGCACATAAAGGAGTAGGACTTGTTCACGTTTTCAAAGAAAAATGTACTTATCAACGAGTCAAGTATAGCATTTTCTACAGCTATTGGAAATTCCTCAATAGCTAGATAATCAAGAAGTGGGAAGGTCTACAGATTCTTGCATTAAAGTGTTGGACTGGATTATCCTATAGTTTTCTTCCAACTCAAATATTATATAAATCTATTAACTAAAACTTCTAGAGTTAACCTATGAAGATAGAAGGTATTAAACATAAAACAGGTATTCCTTCCTGATAAAATATCACTTTTCATTGCATACAAATACTAAAAGATTTTATGTTCCATATTTTTAAAATCGTTGAATAGTACAAGATTCTAATGAAAGTCGTATTAAAATGTATTTTATTTCTCCAATGAAAAGATACTAAAATTAAATTCAAAACACTGATGTTTAAGCCTAATGAAATTTCACTAGGCTTAAACACAAAAGTTATAAATTTCATGCAAATTTCTATAAGCATATTGAAAAAAATCTCTTCTAAATGAAGTGCTCTTTACACTCAAAGAGTAATAGTCCTCAGAAGACTCAAAACATCTGTATTCACTTTAAAGCTCATCAAGACAGACTGACACTTTTAGGAGAAGCATATGGTTTGCTGAACAGTCATCTAGAACAAGATCTTTTGTCTAGTAAGCCCTATTCAAGGACCCTTTACTTATTATGCATGGAGTGGCTGAATAAAGAAAAGAACATTTCTTGAGCCCTAGAAAATACAAATAAACTCTTCATCTAGCTATGTGAAAGATATAGCAAAACATATTACAAAAGCAACCAGATCTTTATTCTCAAAGACAGTGTACTCCAACATTTGAAACATTTCTAATCACTGAAACAACTCTGGAGAAACAAGCAACTTTCTTAAGAGTACATCTTGTCAAAGACCACCTCCCTAAAATGCATTTCCATTTTAAAGGATAAAACACTTCTTAAAACTTTGAAGGGCAGAGTTCAACAGCTGTACTATATTAAATGTGAGCCCTTCCAAAAGGAAGAACAAGAGTCTCCAGTGTGAAGTAATATGGCCTACTTCCCCCAAAATTACCAAAATGCCTTCTTTGCCTCTAAAAATTTTTTCCTAGAAACAGCCTCTATATAGTACATAGAAAAAAGTTTGAATTTAAATTAGGAAAATATGCAAAAGAGAAGCAATTTTGTTTAGTTTTTATAAATATTCCCAACCCCTTCCCAAGGAAAAACGTACGGTGTATAGATTTAACATGAAGACTATTTTTTTTTAATCAGTAGTTTTCAGTTCTCGCTTCTCATTAAAATCACCAATCAGACTGTCCAACCAGAGCTTAGCCTCAAGCTAACCAATAGATCAGGTCCAAGACATCTGAATTTTGTAGCATGTTACTGCAGAGCAAACAGGTGATTCTGATATACAATAATGACTTAAACTGAAGAATTATGCCATAAAAGAAAAATTAAAAGACTACCTTTGAGCAACTAATTCTGAAGAACCTAAAGTTATACTAATCTATTAAAATACTCAAGGACTAAAACTGAACTTGAGCCAGTTGTAACGGCACATGCTTGTAATACCAGTACACGGGGAGGATGAGGCAGGAGGACTGCAAGTCTGAGGTCAACCTAGGCAACTCATAAATATAGCATGATCCTGCCTCAAAACAAAAATTTTTAGAAGGTCTAAGGAGGAGTGGTGTGTGACCAGCACAGACTCCAGGAAGAGAATGATGTGCCTCCCAAGAACCTGCTATGTTGGGTCAGGGAGGTTCGAACCAGAAGACAACTAGCCTCCTTCCTGGTGAGTGGCACATGACTGGCACAGACTCCAGGAAGAGAAAGATGTGCCTACTGAGAACCTGCCATGTTGGGTCAGGGAGGTTCGAACCAGAAGACAACTAGCCTGCCTTCCTGGTGAGTGGTGCACAACTGGCACAGACTCCAGGAAGAGAAAGATGTGCCTCCTGAGAACCCACCATGTTGGGCAGGGAGGCTCCAACCAGAAGACAACTAGTCTGCCTTCCCGGTGAGAGGCACACGACCAGCGTGGACTCCAGGAAGAGAAAGATATGTGCCTCCTGTAAGCCTGCCGGTGCATGGGCTAAGAATCAAGGACAGGGCTCCCCCAACCCCCAGTAAGCAACCTGCTGGTTCGGAGGACTGGCTAAGTTGATAGCAACTAAGGTACATGAAGCAACTAAACGCTTGTATTTTTTGTTTGATTTTGCAGGCCTGGGGCTGGCAGTCTGAACATCTCTTGGGAAGATGACAGTATGCAATGTAGAAAACATGGGGGATTCCCTTCTGTCTTGTCTTTTAGGCCCAATATTGTTCTCATTGTTTTGTTTTATTCGAATTTTTTTTTTGCTTTATTTCATATTGTTTTTATTGGTTTTATTCTGTTTTGTTTTTGGTTTGATTTTACTATACCTGATGGAATGGTCAAATACTGTGAAGATAACAAGATACACTATAGTAGCTATTGTTTTTCTAGCATCTTGCTTTACAGTTCTGTACCATTTCTACTGTTTTGTTTTGACTGACTTTGTTCTGTTATGTTTTGTTGGACTTTACTGTAATCTTTAAAATAAAAATAAAATAAAAT
Source organism: Dasyprocta punctata (assembly GCA_004363535.1). NCBI lineage: Eukaryota > Metazoa > Chordata > Mammalia > Rodentia > Dasyproctidae > Dasyprocta > Dasyprocta punctata. Next base: position 68,561 of record RJWM01003412.1, read on the forward strand.
AAAAGGTCTAAGGATATAGCTTAGTGTGAAGACCCTCTCAGTTCAATCTCCAGTACCACAAAATAAAATAAAAATAAAAAGACTATAACTTGAAACAAGACCTCTGAATTACTATTATCATTACTTAAAGCAAAAAATTTTTAGAATACTTTGCTAAAATACACAAATATTTAGATGGGAACGCTATTACAACTGTGGCTACTGCACAATCCAAGAAAAGTTCCAGGCTTAGTTGAACTCTGCAAAACAAAAAAGATGTTAAGAATTCAAGTGTTAATTGTAATAATCTGTAAATCTTAAAAGGGCTCAAGATTTTAAACATTCCAACCATTATCACAGCTTCATTAAGCCCATTATGATTTTACACATTGTAACAGGTTTAGTTGGTTGATGGTCAAGCACATGAGAAATGAAAAGGGGTGGTGAAACTGCTAAAATGAAGCAGGCTGGTCAAGGAAAAATGTAAAAAGATCAAGAAGCAGACACAAGAACTAGGCACCGTGGCGCATGCCTGTAATCCCAGTCACTCAGGAGGCTGAAGTCTGTAGGATCTTATACTTGAGCCCAGCCTTAGTGATACCCTTTCCCAAAATGAAAAATAAAAAAAAAAAAGGCCGGGGAAGTAGCTCAGTTCAAAGTACCTCAAATGAAATAAAACAGCAGACACAAGAACTCAGAAGGCATAACAGATATTTGATAATTTTTAAAGGCAGGAGAATACAATAACTGTTTTTCCTAATTATCACTGGAGGATCACCTTATTTAATTCATGCATTATATGTGCTAAGAGGCAGAAAAAGACACTGAGGTTTCAATTTACTATTATCAGAAAAAATACTTCTCATTGCAAAAGTCAACATATTCATCTAGATGATAAAATCTATTTCCTAGCAATGTAAACTTAAGTAATTTCATTTTTGTTCTGTTTCATCTGAAAAAATTAGGATACAAATTGTCAAGTCACAATTACTGTGGGAAATATATGAGATAATGTAAAAGAAAACCTTGGCACATTGAATGGTATAGTGTTAAAAATGATTGTTAGCTACTATTACTAATTTGTTCTCAGAGTATCATAAAAATGATATTAATTTTCTACTTATCATCATAAATTTTAGAAACTTTTCCATTTCAAATGGTACAATCCTATCTGAACTGTATATGTACTCCATTCTCAAATAGATCTATAATGGGTAGTACACACAAACCAGGTTCCTCCACTTTTTTCCATTACGCCCCACATTTATTAAAAACTTCAGTTGAAGTTAGTTACTTTAATTCCAAAGGACCTTTCATATTCCAGTGAGCACCCTTTGCCAAATAAATTAATTCACAAGGCAGGGGAACCTTGCTTTTTAAAGCCTGAATACCAAAGAAGAATCAGGAGACTTGTCTAAGTACATGAGCATAAAATATACTCATAAGACAACTGCAATCCAGAAGTCAAGAAAGTTCAACATGAATAACCTAAATTCAGATCACTACAATTGGTTAGGAAAAAATATGTACTGTAGATATTTTTTATTCACATTTATTAGGCCTAGTGCCTATCTTATTTGCACTGATGAGGCTACTAACAGACAACACTGCCTCTGGCTTACTGCTTTCTCTCACAATCAAGCATCTCTAAATATGTATTTACTTATCTATATGATAAGCATTTACTTGCGATGTGCAAATCATTATGCTAGGTGCTATGTAGTATACAAAAATAAGCCTCAAAGGTTTGTAACCTCAATATTGACATAACAGTCTATGTTATAAAATCTGCTCACAGGCTGCAGATATAGCTCAGCAGTACAGTGCCTGCCTAGCAAACTCGAGGGCATGAATTTGATTCCTGGTACCAAAATACATAAATAAGTAAATAAATAAAACAAAATAAAATAAAATATGCTCACTTGCAAACGCGTGTGTGTGTAAATAGTATATAGGCTGTTATGCAGAAGTAACTAACAATCTCTGTCACTTGCAACAAAAGCTTTTTACTCAATTTATATTTTATATATTTATTTTAGAAGAATCAATTTCTGTTTTGCCCCATGTGGTCTTTATTTCAAGGATCTGAGCTGGGATTTGACCATCTCATAGCAGAGCAGACCCACCTGGGATATGACCACCTCACAGAAGAGGGGAAAGGAATATGGCAAAGTATGGAACAGCTCTTAAAACTCCAGTCTAGGGCCGGGCGAGGTGGCACACACCTTTAATCCCAGCACTCGGGAGGCTGAGGTAGGTGGAGCCCTGTGAGTTCAAGGCCAGCTTCGACTACAATGTGAGCACAAGGCTGGCCTGAGCTACATAGTGCGACCCTGCCTTGAAAAACTACAGCTGGGAGTTCGGCTCAGTGGCTTAAGCGCCTGTCTGGCAGGCGTGAGGCTGTGAGTTCAATCCCTGGTACCGCAAAAAAAAAAAAAAAAAAAAACCGCTTCAGTCTAGAGTGGTACATCATTTCCACTCTCCTGTCACTGGCCAATGATCAGATATATAATCCTGTAACAGGGAATGGCAGTGAGTATTTTAAGCAATACACAATCTATCATAATACCTATCGCCAAGATTAAAAAAATATATATAGTTATTCAAACCAATAATAAAATTAGCATTTATTTGAAGTGTGATGGTTTACACCTAGATGTGCTCCCAAAGCCTCATGTGGTCATACTGGGGTTTTCAGAGGTGGCTGTACATAAAATGTGTCATGCTGGGATTAAGTCCCTGATGTTGGAATCAAGGGTATGTGATTACTAAATTAGTCCAATGATTGGTTTGGCATAATTCAGAGTGGATAATGGGAAGGCCTTCCCTGGATGTGAGTGCTACCCACCATAAGGTAGTACTGGATAGAAACATAAAGGACAGAAAGAGAATTCCTGTGGTAGCTTGCTGCTTCTTCACTACTTTCTGTTTTGCTTTCTGCCAGTCATAAACTGTGTCTTCTCTGCAATGCCCCTCTGCCATGCCCCCCTGCCTTGGAACCAGCCAATTACAGACTGAAATCTTTACAAACTGAGAGATAAATAAACCTTTCTTTCTTTAACTTTGAGTGTTAGGTATTTTATTTCAGCAATGAGAAAAATAACTAAGACAGGAAGTTTTATAAGTGTCAGACAAATATGTATTAAAATATTTAATTTTCCTAAGAATTCAGTAATGATGTCTGCTACCACTGAAAACAGATACACTAAATATGGGTATTTTGTAATAAGGAAGATAAGCAAAATAAAGAAACTTGCTAGAATATACTTTAGAAACATTTCAAGCTCTCAAAAATTGTCTCTGACGTACTATAAAGACAGCAGAAGTAGCTAGCTGTCCTTTAGGACAGAAATATGATTATCCAAATTATCTGAAATAGACACTAACCTATTGTTCTTAAATGTTTTCCTGTAAGGTGTTATTTACACACAGAAAGTTGTCAATCTTAGAAACACTTCTTCATTAGAGGTTCTTGAAGATTCAATTTCATACTAAGAAATAACAAAATAAAGCCAGCCATCAGAGTATAGAATAGGCTTCATAAAAAAAAGAGTTCATATACTTTGTTCCCAAAACAGGCATTAATTAAAATCTGAGGATCTACTACCCTAAGACCTATGTTTGAAGCAAACACAGACCTAGTCTAAACTGACAAGTTATGAAAGGGCTGGGTGAGACCAGTATAGGGAAAGATGTCAAAATGTGTAGCAACAATGAATCAAATATCTTCAGTCCAACAACTGTTATTTTGACACACAGTGTGAATTTATCTGGCTGATAGATTAATATCCTAAGTACTTAAACTACCCTAGAAAACCCCTTAGGAAAGTCAGGAAAAGTAACGATAAATGTGTATGATTTATAAAGATTTCTCCTCCCTCAGACTCAGCAGAGAAATGTACTAGAGTAAGTACATTTTAGATCAGAAACTCAGTCAGATCAGCCGCAATCACTCACACTCTATTTTAATAACTTTTCCCTCTCGCACATATGATGTTGGACTTTTTAATTGTTTCGCTTTTTTGTTTCCTACAACTATAACTGAAACAAATGTTAATGTAGCAGCTGCTTTCTTACATCTCTTATGTTCCCTATTCTCCTACTTACTATAAGCCTTATCAATTTCATTTTCACATAGTTTTACTCAATGCACCTGAAATGTTATTTGCAAATCTTCAACCATGACAATAAAATGAATTTTGGATGTAGTCCATTAATTGGTCTCTTTCCACTTAACTTTTTCAAATCTACATTATCATCGTCACAATAGATAGACTGCCTCCAAATAATATATAACAGCTTGGAACCATAAATTTTCCTCAAGGTAAGATAAGTATTACAAGCTCCAAGTTTAAAAAAAAGAGTCTATAAAAAGCAGATAAAAGTATTACCTTGTATTTAAAAACTATTTTCCTTGGCTTCTAAATTTTTATATGTGAAACAAAGGTTATCTCCTATGACTTACAATTTTATTTTCAAATCTCACTTGTTAAGCAGAAACTCGTAAGCTTGGATGTACAGTAGTAATTATCAGTTTCCAAAATCTAATATTGTCTTAATTTCAAATACAGCAACACCTTAAACTTAGATATGCTGACATGTTTTAATGAATCATACACCAATAAAATTCCTCTCAAACTTATTTTCAGTTCCAGGACTATCCTGAATACATTAATATTTGCAAATGTAAAATTAACTCCCAAAACAGCGATGGGACACCTTTTAGAGAAAGTACCCAAACTGCAACCCAAAACGCACTTTTTTATTGTAAAGTGCCAACACTGCAATGAAACCTGAACGCTGAGGCTTTAGTTTAGAAAAAAACAACTCATACATTAACATTTTTTGTCGTAAAAGAAAAACAAATAACAGATGTGCCATAGGTTCACCAATCTCCATTGCCCTAAAATGTCCAAATGAAAATGGTTTACTGCTATGCTAAGTTACTAAATTATACTAACCCTTAACCAGTTGCCATAGTTTACCTGAGAGACTACTTTCTATTCCTTAAATTCCCTGTATGTGGAACACTTAAAATATATCCTTTACCCTTCCCCCAATCTGAGACCCTTTATTTTTCACTGATTCTATACCAAGTATGTAGCCCTTATTTATAAGTACTGTTTACTGGCTTAGAACTTCTCATAAACCAGACACTACTTAGAAGATCACGTTCTTTCTCAAATAACAATATTCACCTCCAAAAGTTCTTTCTAATTAACTCGTTTTAATTCTATATTCCTTTTATATTTAGTATAACAGTAAGCATTTAAATAAATTCTTTAAAATTTTTAACCACTCACATTCCTCCCATCTTTCTCACCTCTCCAGCCTACACTTCATCCCACCTTTCTGCCTTTATACTAATCATTTAGTGTCTCTAAAGCATGCAGTAGACCCTAAATATAAGCCTCTGATTTATATTAACAGATTGTGAAAAAAAGAGATAAAACATACTACTTCGCTAGCAAAAACGCAAATAAACAGTGTTAGTACTACAACAAATCCAGGAAAATTTGGTCAAATATGGAAAATGAGGGATTGGGTAATGCATTTTTAAAAATTACCATCACGAAAGTGCTTCAAGGCAATACTATAACAATCTCAATTATTGTGACGCTTTAGTAAAACTGTGGATAGATGGGAAATCTCCCGATACGAGCACGAGCCTTTCAAAAAACTGCTTTCCTAGGTTGGCGTTGTAGTTCATACAGCTCATGCTGAGGGATGGGAGGCCCTAGGTTTCATCCCCAGACCGGAAAAAAGTAAAAATATCTTCCAATATTAGTAGAGACATTTTACTGACACTGAATTCCTGAAAAGTTTTCTTCCCACGCAGACTGATAAATAAAACAGTCTTTCTGGTCAGATACTCAATGAACACCACTTAAGCCACGAAGGGGAACTCATGGATCTGACCTTCCAGCAAGGACTGAAGTGGTGCGCAAACAGGTGACAACTGGAAGGGATGTATGAAAAATGGGGCGAGAAATTACCGAGACTCTTCCCCTTCGCCGGGCGCTAAGGTTCGTCTCACAGCTCTGGAGACACTCCTCCCCCAAAGACCCTCTCTCTCAGCACAGATGAAAAGTTCCCAAGAACTGTGAGGTACCCCCAACTCACATTTACGCCCCTACTCGTCTGGCCAGAGCCCGGAAGGCTGCTAGTCCCAAGTCCGCCCTCCCCTCCGGCGGAAAGGGTCAACAGTCGACGCCTTCCCCAAGCCCTCGTCCGCGACTACACCAGCAGGGACCCCGCAAAAGTGGAAGGACTTGAAGAGCCTAGAGAAGAAGCGTGACAATTCTGTTACCTGCTCAGAATCCTGGAAGTTGAAAAGGCAGCTGTAGCCACTGCCCTTCTCCCCAACAACGCGTTCCTCAGCGCCACTGACATTGAGACCGCCGCCATGTTGCTGCAGCCAAACAGCCGGATGGTAGGACGGGTCCCTACAAGGGACTAACTTCCTTCGTTCCCGATCAAGTACAAACTCGATGTAATGGGAGGGGGAGGGGAGTTGTCCTTTTGAAACTTGAGTTTACAAGAGTTAAGAAAGAAATGCAGAAGTATATTAAGTGTAAATATTACCCAAATAAAGAATAATTTTTGTTGGTTAGTGGAATTGATTATTTACAATAATAATGAAAAAACCAAAAGAAAGTGCTTGAAAATTTGAACACCTGCAACTCAATTTTTCACAGCACTCTGTTTTATCTGGGACTGAACCCACTGGAAGAACTAGAAGGCTCTTTGAGTCTTTGAGAATCCACAGAAGTATTTTCCCAAAGTGTCACTAGGTTCTGTTTGGAAACCCTCTGGACAGGGCTGTATTCGTTTTAGTGTTTTGTGGCTATAATGATCATATTTTTCACATGAAAAATCTGGCCTGGAAAAGGATTTTGACATGTGGACTAACACGAGACTCGGTGAAACATTATACTTTTAAATGTTTAGTGTACATAACTGTACATGTTTAGGTAGTATAATGTGATGTTTTGATACATATATGCATTGTGTATGGAACATAATACTTGATACTTCTATTTCCTCAGTAATTCTTGAATGTGTAATTATAATCCATAGACATCACAAATATTATTACTGTTTTGGCGCTAGGGATTGGCCCCAGCACCTTGTCATGCTGCATATGCTTTATTGCTGGGCTACACCCCTAAATCCCCAAACATTATATAAACAAAATTATTGCCAGTGGTGCTGCTTGCCCGTAATACCAGCTACTAAAGAGGCTGAGGCAGAAAATCATGACTTCCAGGCCTGTTTGGGCAGCTTAGTGAGATCCGGTCTCAAAATAATAAGAAGAACTCAGACTGTATCTCAGTGATAGTATGCCGCTAGGTTCCATCACTGATATTACAAAAATACATGTATGTATATGTGTATGTGTTCCAAGACTGTAGATTATGCAAAATAAAACCACATTACTCAGTGGGTTTTGTTTTTTAAAGAAGTTTATTTGAAAGAGACTGTTTCTGCTTTTAAAATCAAGCACACGAAAACATAAACTTCATTGAAAGAATAGAATTAATAAGAGGATAAGGAACTTATTCTACTTTATTACCAATTAAAATAATTCTCAGGGCTGGGGATTTACCTCAATGGCCTAATCGCCTACCTGGCAGGCACAAGGTTGTGTGTTTGATCCCCTGTACCAAAAAAGAAAAAAAAAAAAAAGTATTCTCAACATGTGGGGAAAAGGAGAAAAGAAAGAAATGGAAATTCATTTCTAGAGAAAGAAGAAATACACAGAAGGAAGGAAAGTGAGGGAGCAATGCCTCAGTGAGATTATTCTCTCAAACATTTTATTTTGAAATAATGATAGGTTCACAGGAAGTTGCAAAATAATACAGAGAGGTCTTGTGTACCTGTCACCCAGTACCCACTCTGTTGATTCCATGCTGTATCACTAGTACAGTAACAAAGACAATAAACTGACACTGATATAAAGCGTTTGTTTAATGAAATGTCTTTCTATGACATACATCAGTTTGTCCAAGCACCATGAAAGTACATATCTATTCCACAGCAAAGATCTCCCTGGTGATGCAGCTTTATAATAATACCCACCCTCTTAACACATCCCCAGCATGCAACTGCTTCTGTTTCCATTTTTAAAATTTTTGGCATTTTGAGAATGTTATCCAAATACACTCAGGCAGTTTTTGATCTTTTGAGGTTGGCTTCTTTCACTCAGCATAATGCCATGTATTAGTATGCATCAATAGTTCATTCCCTTTTTATTGCTGAGTAGTATTCTATGGTACAAACGAATCACAATTTGCTCAGTCATTGACGTATAGCAGAACATAATTGTAAGTAACTTCTACCAGTATCAGAAGTTGTATGGAGGCTTTTATGTGAATATAAGTTTTAATTTCTCTGAGATAGCTTCCCCAAAGTACAATTGCTAGATCATGTGGTACATGTATGTTTGTTTTTTTTAAGAAACTACTAAATTGGCCTGGAGGTATACCTCAGAGTTAGAGCTTAGCATGTGCAAAGCTCTGGGCTCAAAACAAAACAAAAATTACAACACAAACATAAGCAAACAGTTTGCTGGACTATTTTCCAGAGTAATAATACCATTTTACATTCTTTCTAGCTATGTATGAAAAATCCAGTTTCTCCATATACTCACCAACGTTATTACTATTTTTATTTTTGCTGAGCTGTATAGTGATAGCTCATCATAGTCTTAATTTGCATTCCCTTACTAGCTAATTATGTTGAGTATATTTTTATAGTCTTATCTTCAATTTGCATAATCTATTCAGATAAAGATCTCCTGTCTTCCACTTCTTTTCTTTTTTTGGGGGGGGTTACCTGTGATCAAATTCACAACCTTGTGCCTGCCAGGCAGGCACTTAGGCCACTAAGCTAAATCCACAGCCCTATTTTTTGAGACAGGGTCTCACTATGCAGTTCAGGCTGGCCTTGAACTACTTTGTAGCCCAGACAGGTCTCGAACTCACAATGATCCTCCTGCCTCAGCCTCCTGAGTGCTGAGATTAAAGGTGTGTGCTACCATGCCCAGCTCATTTATTTTCTAATTGCACTTCTTTTGTTTTTAATTCTGAGAGTTCTTTGTTTTTTAAATATGAGTCTTTTATCAGATATGTGACTCTCAAATACTTTCTCCCATTTGTAGCTTGTCTTTTTGTCTACTTAACAATGCCTTTCACAGAACAAATGTTACTAGTTTTGAAGAAATCTGGTTTTTCCATTTTTTATATTTATGGTTTATGAAGCCGGGCGTGGTGGCGCATGCCTTTAATCCCAGCACTCGGGAGGCTGAGGTAGGCGGAGCGTTGTGAGTTCGAGGCCGGCTTGGGCTACAACGCGAGCGCAAGGCTGGCCTGAGCTACATAGTGCGACCCTGCCTTAAAAAACCAAGGCCTGGAGTTTGGCTTAGTGCCTTAAGCGCCTGCCCTGGCAGGCGCGAGGTTGTGAGTTCAATCCTTGGTGCCGCAAAAAAAAACAAAACAAAAAAAATATATTTATGGTTTCCATGTCTTGTCTTAGTACTGTCAACCAACTCTACTGACTAAGGTTTTTTTCTTGTTTTATTCTAAAGGTGTGTGTGTGTGTGTGTGTGTGTGTGTGTGTGTGTGTTTTAAGTTTTACCTTTTTGGTTTAAGTCTCTGAATCATTTGAGTTAATTTTTGTGAGTTAAGTTTTTCATTAAGAAGGTGTGAGGATTAGAACAAAGTCCAGATTGTCACTTCCTGACTATCCAGTTGATTCAGTAGTTTTGTTGAAAAGACTGTCTTTCTTCCATGGAATTGCTTTTTCATCTTTGTTTAACACATTCTTTTTTTTGCACCGGGGATGGAACTCACAACCTCGCGCCTGCCAGGGCAGGCGCTTAAGGCACTGAGCCAAGCTCCCAGCCCTGGTTTTTTTGAGGCAGGGTTGCACTATGTAGCTCAGGCCAGCCTTGTGCTCGCGTTGTAGCCCAAGCCGGCCTTGAACTCACAACGCTCCGCCTACCTCAGCCTCCCGAGTGCTGGGATTAAAGGCGTGCGCCACCACGCCCGGCTTGTTTAACACATTCTTAGTTATAATCTGTTTGACTATTGCTGGGTTTTCTATTTCCAAGGGCATTTCAAACTCAATAATGGTTTTGATGTTTGTGTTAAATTTTAATAAAGATTTTCCATATCAAAGAGTAACTTATAACATGTTTCAATTTTCAGCAGGGTAACTTACCCTGTTACTAGCCCCATTGATCCAAACGCAATCTCTGTGCTACTACAATTCTGTTTGCCTCCTTCTTAAAGATTTGGAATACCCAAGGAAACCCCTACTCCTAGTCCTTCTGCCTTACACATAGTCTATGATCCAAGAACAGCACTTTCACAACTCCAGTAGAGTCACTGATTCTCTGTCTTCTGCTGCACTCCCTCAGCCACCCATACCCAAGGTTCTTCCTGATGCTAAATACAGAATATAGGCCCTAGAATCAAACAGAAATAACTTGTGTGTACATTGATTTATGTAGTCTCGTAATTTCACCTAATTCATAGAATGTCTAGATCTTTATATCATTTTATTGTTTCAGTGAGAGTTTTAAAATGTGAATTGGCAGTGGTGGCATTATGGTACATGCATGTATTTCCAGTGATTTGGAAGGCAAAGGAAAGAGAATCACATGTTCAAGCCCGGCCTGGGCAATTTAACAAAACCCTTTCCCAAAGTAAAAACTGAGAAGGTCTGGAGATGTAGCTCAGTGGTAGAGCTTCTATGGATTCAATCCTGAGTACTGGGGTTGGGGGCCATTGGCTTTACTTTTTGCTTGGATTTCACACATAATGACCAGACTCTTCCTCCTGAGATATTCATTATTGCTAACAAAACAGCAACCAAAACCACTAAGTTTACCCTGTGGAGTACTCCCCAGCCTTATCTGGTTCCTGAGCAGTTTTACATGACTTTTTTCTTTTTTCTTTTATTTTTTCTAGTAGTAGAGATTGAACCCAGGGCATCAAGCATGCACTGCACCACTGAGCCACACCCAGCTCCCTTATTTTTTTTTTATAAGACATATGCCTTGCTACATTTCCCAGACCGATCTCCAACTTGCAAGCCTCCAGTCTCAACCACCTGAATATTGATATAACTTTTCATTTATTTAATGTCCCTAACCTCATTTCCCAAATGATTTTCTGGAGAGTGATAATTTTGTTTGTGAGAGTTTCACAGATGTTTCTGAAAATTAATTTTATATAATATATCCCTGAATCAGGTATTCATTACATCCTTAGAATAGTTCTTAATTCCACATTTTCTTTTACCTTGTGCCTCAATCTTTAAAATATACCCAGAATTTGGCTATTTTCCCTACTTGCACTGCTATTTTGATCCAAGTAACCATCACGTCCTGTACAGACTCGGGCAATGGTCTCTCAACTCTTTGCACATAGTCAGAACTGTTTTGTTTTGCTCTGTTTTGTTTGAGACAGGGGCTCTCTATGTAATCTAGGCTGGCCTTGAACTCACAGCAATCCTGAGGGTCTTTCTAACCACCCTGTCTTCAATTTCAATCACATCTCAGCAATTTCTATACTCTCCCCTGCTTTATTTTCAGTACTTTAAGAAATTTCTATGATAGATGTAAGTTTTAAAATAAGAAGGAAAATTCAGGTGTGGTGGCACACACCTATAATCCCAGCACTCAGGAAGCTGACGCAAGTGAATCACCAAGAGTTTGAGGCCAGCCTAGGCTAGAAAGTGAGTGCAAGACCAGCCTGAAGCCTGAACCATATAGTGAAACCCTGCCTGAAAAAAGACCAAAAAAGAAGAAGAAGAGAAGAAGAAGAAGAAGAAGGAGAAGGAGAAGAAGAAGAAGAAGAAGAAGAAGAAGAAGAAGAAGAAGAAGAAGAAGAAGAGGAAAAAGAAGAAGAAAAAGAAGAAGAAAAATCCTTTGATAATAAAGGTCAGACCTCCTCCAGTATGGACTTGTACCTTTACAGCAATGTTTTTAGGGACTGTTTTCTAATTCTGCAATAAATATCAATCAAATGAAGAGCATCTTACTTACAATAATCAGTAAACTAGAGTCTGCCAAAAAATGAATATGCACCAGCAGTGTACTGTACTAATAAATGTCTGGAAAGTCATGTCTACCAATTTGAGCACCTCTTGTAGTTGTAGAGGTAAATGATTCACTTGTATTAATCTCATGATATCTCCATAAATTTAGTATTAGAATACTTACATATCTTTTCCTGATGTACACATTTTATTCTCCCTTCTACCTAGACATTCTCTATGGTCCCTACTGGGTTATTATATTTGTTCTGGCCTCTGCTTTTTATAACATCATGTCTATAAAGCTTTTCAGTGGCTTACTGTTCCCCTCAGGATGAAGGCAACATCCTGAGCATTAACATGTTTTATTCTCTGTCTTCGTCTCCACCTATCTCACATTATGCCTACTGTCTTTCTGTCTGTTACCTCATCCTTTCACAGGCAGTTGCTTATTGGAGTGCTCCTGTTTGTCTCTTCTCTAGTCATCCTCCTTGCTCTGCAGATCACCATTGTGAGTGACTTTCTTTAGAGTCACCGCTTGTGATAGGAACAGTATCTTGCAGACTTCGCCTATCTTCCCATCTTCCCTCATTCATGGAGCCTGACCTGCTAGTATAAAGACTAAAACTGCAGTGAATATACTTTTCTAGGAGCTTTTCCAGCTAGTACACGGCATGGTCAAGGCCAGTAGAATCTAGAATCTTACCTGAAAAACACAGGCTTCTGAAAAAGAGACACACAAAGAGAAACATCTCATTCTCTGCTTTTAAGTGCAGTTATATGAGGACATAACACCTAGAGCTGTGACATCTTCTAAGCAGGAGGGGACAGGAGAATGTAGCCACCATGAGAGGATTGAGGCAAAAAGAGAAGAAACGATCCTAGGGCTCTAATGCCACCATTAAGTCAACCCTGACCCAACTTCTAAACCAACCCTGATCAAAATACCACCAGATTTCCTACTACATAAGTTCTCTTGGGTCTATGATCTTATTGCTTTCAAAAATTTCATTTTTGATCATGTGCCATTTCCTGAAGACCTTAATGAGCTATTGTGGATAAGGGATCCATGTTGCTGGCAAGAAACCTGAAAGAATAAGTCTACCTTTTACTAGGATTGCATTAAAAAATTAATAACTGCTTAATTTCCTTATTTCTCACTTTCAAATACTGGATAGTAACTTTACACTAGAACAGAAATAATTGGGTATATGCATTTATCATTTTATGATTCATCCAAACTATAGATTATACCAATAAGCTTAACGTAATGTCTAAACCATTTTATTGTTTCAAATAAGAGTATTAAAATGTGAACTGAGTTTACTTTTTGCTTACAATTCATGCATGGTGGCCAAAAGAAACATTTGGCTTAGTCTTTCTGATGGCATGTGAAATTTACAGTGGTTCTGAAATTGTCTGCTTTTAATTTTTCCCCTTGCACATGGCTCCTTAATAAAGTATCCAGAAAATAATAAATTAAAACCAGACATTTCTATCAGAAGTTTCACATACAATCACTATAGACATCACAAAGTTTTACCATTGCATCCTGACTAAGAACTAATTTTTAAAATCACATCTGATTTTTCACTGTTAATTTAATTGAAAACCTTAAATTAATACCTTATCATCTTAACAATTATCATGACATCTGGCAGGCTGTTGAAACATTGGCAATCCATGAAATAATTTCTGCCTATAGTGAAGAATTGCCACTTGAAATCACTTTTGGAAAACAAAGAGTATAAGCAAATAGCATTCTTTAAAATTTAATGTAATTTTCCCATATAAATTTGATTGCATACCCTTTCACACCCTTAAATTCCAGTCCTAAATTTTCAACTACATATACATAATTCTCTCTTTTTGTTACTGTTTTGATATATTTCCTTTTTTCTTCTTTTAAGTTTTTTTTACTTTTATTGGTCCATGTGTGCAGTACCTAATGACTGCATTCATTGTGAGGAGTTGGTCCCTGGACGTAACTCATCTCAGTTCTTCTTTGATCCCATTCCCTTCCACAGGTCTCATGTTTGAACATAAAACATAGATACATTTATTATTCCTTACCTTTCTCTTACCCGGAGAAAATGTGTTCCTCCTCTCCAGTATTCTCTATCTTAGCAATATGCTACCACCTTCTTCTGATAGGAGATAACATCAACTATAAAATGTATATTTTCTTTCTGTACTATTAAGAAAGGAAAACAATGCAGCAATTAAATCCTGATACAGTACCAACTGTATATCCTTATTTTAGAGAGTTAAAATGCACATATCAAAAGCCAAGAAATATAGTAACCATCTACCTGTATATATTTTCTCCCTTTTGTTATTAGTAATTAACTTTTTTTTTTTTTTTTTTTTTTTTTTGCGGCACCGGGGATCAAACTCACAACCTCGCACCTGCCAGTGCAGGCGCTTAAGCCGCTGAGCCAAACTCCCAGCCCTGGTCTTTTTTTTTTTGAGGCAGGGTCGCACTGGGTAGCTCAGGCCAGCCTTGCGCTCACGTTGTAGCCCAAGCCGGCCTCGAACTCACAACGCTCCTCCTACCTCAGCCTCCCGAGTGCTGGGATCAAAGGCGTGCGCCACCATGCCCAGCTGTAATTAACTTTTTTTAACTTATCTCTGGAATAAAGTCTTGCTTTCCAGCCTCTTAATTACTAGCAATAGCTAAAGTACTAGGTGATAGCCAATGAAACACAAGGGAAAATATCAAATTGAACTTCTGAACAACTGTCTCCAAACGTGGCTAGCAGCCACATCTCCTTTTCAATGATTTTATTCCTTCCAACCTGATATCTAAATGTAAATGTGAGAACTCAGATCATGAGGACAAGATCCATGCTCTATGATGAAAGAATAATGAAGTAGAAAGAGCTTGAATACTCCAACCACCCTAATTCATAAGAACTGTCAATCCATTGCTCTTACTACAATTTCCTTGTATTCTACTCCATTGCGGAGGACACTTCCTCTTATCCAGATTATATTTTATGGTCAGCTCCCATGATAATTTTCTTGCTTAATTCACAACTCCCTTGGCCCTCTCACTTTTTGTACTCACCAAAATTACCACCTTCATTAAATGCCATTCTCTGTATTTGATCCACACCCACTTACCTGAATATGACTGCTGTTGAAAAACACTGAACTATAATTTGTTCGTCTCACTTCACCAGAGTTCAAGTTGGCCCTAATGTTACTTGGCAATGACATTAAACTTGCCTATGTTCTTGTTCCACTCATTTTCTAACTTATGTAGCTGAATCTCTCAAACCTTCTTTCTTAACATCAAACCTCTGTTACTGCCTCACTTCTTACTGATGCCTTCATATTTCACTGGGAAAGCAGAAGCAATCCAAACAATTTTTCAGACACCCACTACCTTATCATTTACCAACAACTGCATTCACATACACCATTTTTCCTCTTGTTACCATAAATCAACTATCCATGCCCCTGTCTAAAACTGATCCTTCCACTTATATACAAGATTCAATTCCTTCCTAAGCCACCAACCTAAGATATGACCCCTGTTCTTTCACCCATAAATGCTTCACTTTTCTCTGGAATATTCTCTCTGTTAGCATGCTGTTAGTCTCCCATTTAAAAAGAAAAACTTACTTTGAGCCAATGTATCCCACCAGCTATTGCTCCATCTCTTTGTAGCAACACTCTACTGGGGAGTGTATGTATACTACCTCCAATATTTTTTCTCCTATTCGTTATTCAACTTACTCAGGTCATTCTTTCCCTCTCACCAACTCCACTGCAGGTTGTCCTCCAAGGTCACCAGTGCTTTCCATGTAGATAAATGATACAGAATCTGAGAATTGGTTCTCAGATGCTGTATCATTTGACCTATCATTTAGTATAGTTAACTGTCCAGTCCTCACTCAGTTCACTTGCTTCACTTGGCTCCTCGGACGTCACATTTTCCAGATTTTCCCATTATTTTATTTAGATGTTCCTTTTTAGACTCAGTGCCTGTTGCTTTTTCTCTCATCAACCCATAATGTTGGGAACATTCAGGATTTAATCCTTGATTTTCTTTTCTTTTCCCTCAGTAACATTATCCAGTCTCATGTCTTTTTACAGATTTTACCTATAAAAGCAAAAGCAAAAACAAAAACAAAATTTACCTATATATAAAAAGCTTCCAAATACTTATTCTCCAACCCAGTCCTTATTCATTCTTTGCAGAATTGTATTTTCACCTTTTATTTTCTCACCTGGATATTTAGTCAATGTTACAAAACTAAAATGTCAGCCGACGAGAGTAACCAGAGGTTGCAGCTGCCACCATGAGCCTCCTCGAGAAGCCCAAGAGTGAGATGACCCTAGAAGAGCTACGGAAGAGGGAGGAGGAGACATTTAACCCCAGTCCACTCTCCGTGCTGACCCAGTCAGTCAAGATCAACACCCAGGTGCTCATCAACTGCTGCAACTAAAAACTCCTAGGCTGGGTGAAGGCTTTTGACAAGCACTGCACTATGGTGCTGGAGAATGTGAAGGAGACGTGGATCAAGGTCCCCAAGAGCGGCAAGGACAAGAAGTCGAAGTCATTCACCAAGGGCCACTACATCTCCCAGATGCTCCTGCGGGGGACTTGGTCATCGCGGTGCTGTAGAACCCGCTCATCACTGGCAGGTAAGGGGCTGCTTCCCTGCTGTCGGGACCTGCTCCCCACTCTGTGAAGACCTATCCTTTATGACTGGAGTGATAATAAAATGCCATGTGTTAAAACAAAAATTAAAAAAAAAACCTAACATGTCCAAAACTGAACTCTTAATTTTCCTAAAATATGTTCATCTCACAGCCTGCCCTATCTCAACGGATGGCAACTTTAGTCTTCCAGTTGTTAAACTAAAAATCCTTAAGTGTTTCCTGGCATTTCCCTCTCTTTGTGGTACTCTGAAATATGCTAGAATGATTCTGAAAAATGATGTCAAGCTACAAAGTGCCCCAAAAGTCCCTATGCATGAGATTTGACAATAGCCAAAGATCCAAAAACAGTTTCCAGAAAGGGTTTTAATAACTTTTGACCACTAACATTTGAAGATGTCCAAAAGAACATAAGGAAAAAAGCCTGTGTGCCAGTATTAGAAGAGCACAGTGATATTTGAAACATCATTAAAAACCTTTTGATTCCTTCTTTCTTACCCCAATAAATTCCTTTGGCTCTGCCCTCAAAGAACAACAACAATATGACCATTTCTCACCAGCTCTGTCCCTGGCACATGGATACAAGCTATCGTCACCCCTTGCCAGATTACTGCAAATCTTTTAACGTCTCCCTTCTTCCATCCTTCCCTGCTACAGCATGTGTTCGATACAGTTGTCATATGGTTTTCTCAAAACATAAGGCAATTCACATCACTCTTCTGCTCAAAACCCTTCAGTGGGTCCTTGAATTTATTACATTATCACTCTTACCTCATCTGACATTACTCTTTGTTCCTCATTGATATTTTAAGTATGCCAGGCAACTTCTCATGTTAAGGCTTCTGCATTGATTATTCTGTCTGCCTGGGAAATGCTTGCCCCATATATCAACCTGGTTAACTCCTTCTATTCTTAAATCTTTGATAAAATGTCATCTTTTTAACGAGACTTTCCTTGACATATATATCAGTCTATGTCCTGTCAGGAGAGCAAGCTACTTTAGACATTTCAAACAGAGGACATATTATGGTTTGGATGGAAAATGACCCCTCAAAGCCTCCTGCACTCCTAGGTGGGGCTTTTGGAAAGTGATAGGATCATGAGGGTGCTGTAACTGACTTGCTATGAGAACGTAGGTTCTGGTAGGAAGAAGTGGGTGTCAGGGGTGTGACCTGGACGGATAGATCTCCATCCATAGCAGTTCCCCTCACTTTCGGCTTCCTGACTGCCATAACATAAGCACCTTTCCTCTACCCAGGCCCTTCCACTGTTTCATTTCTGCCTTAGAATCAGTCAACCATGGTCTGAAAATATGAGCCAAAGTAAATATCTCTTCCTTTAAATTGTGGGTATTGGGTGTTGTGCCCTAGCAGTGAGAAAGTGACATTTAATTCAGTGACAGGACATTTAATTTAGAAGAATTGAATTGCTGGAAGCCAAACCAGGAAGAGTACTAGTGGATTCATATATTAGAATCATCAGGATGTGCTATCGCCCCCAGGGCTAAAACACCACAGGGAATAAATGGCTGGGATAAGCAGTGGGATCTGAAACCTTAACTAGAGCTGTTCAGCAGGAGCTGGGATCATGGCGGGAGAGGATGTCCAACAGGAACTAAAATCAGGAAAAAATGTAGGCACTGTCAACAATACGCCCATCCCCAAATTGTGTGACAGGATGGGCTGGGGAGAGGATGAAGGGATAAAAACACCTACCTTGCCCTTCTGTCTGCCGGTACCTCTCATTTGCTAAGCCTACCTACGGACAGAAGTCAGGAGCAGGGAAAGAATCTAACAAGCTAGTAAAAGTCCAGCATACCACCACATCCAAAATTGCAAGCTCCCAACCCTCACACTCTTTAATTGCTACCATTTTCTTTTACCCTGCTCTGCTTTCTTATTTACCAAGATCCCTAGTTGTAAGCGACAGAAACTTACTGTGGTTATAAAAAAGGAAGTTACTGAAGACATGTTGAGTAGGAAAAAGAATCCCAGGAGGTCCTCAGAACTCAGCTAAATTTAAGTAGGGCAGTAATTAGGGGAATCTAGGCAGAAAGCAGGACCAAAGCCAAATGCAACAAAAACTAATAAAGGAATAGGGGAATGGCTTAATGATAAAATGTTTGCCTAACATACACATGCCCTAAGGTCAATCCCCAGCACTGCAAAACACAAACCAAAACAAACAGAACAACAACAAAAAAAATGGTTCAATGAGGATTTTAATATTGCTCTAAATGTAGGATACAAAGCTGCCTAGATCTCATGCTTGAACACAGCCACTGCTGTCTGGGAAAACTGTATCCACTGCTACCATTACTGCTGCTCTGGGCCTTCGGTATCAATGACTTCCTGTCCGTAATTCAAGTCCAATGTGTCTGACACCTGAATCTGAGCACACTAGTCTATTGTTACAACTTGCTAAAAGCACTTTTAAGTCGGGCGTGGTGATGCATGCCTTTAATCCCAGCACTTGGGAGGCTGAAGTAGGAGTGTTGTGAGTTCGAGGCCGGCTTGGGCTACAATGCGAGTGCAAGGCCAGCCTGAGCTACACAGTGTGACCCTGCCTCAAAAAACCAGGGCTGGGAGTTTGGCTCAGTGACCTAAGTGCCTGTCTAATAGGCACGAGGTTGTGAGTTCAATCCCCGGTGCTGCCAAAAAAAAAAAAAGCCATAAAAGCACTTTTACTTTTTCCAGCCATTTCCACTAGTGTTAAGGCTCAGTTGGTCAATGGTCTTTCTTCAAGTTCTTCTTAGAGGCATTTTTATCAGGTGTTTTACTTCTGGGTATCACAATTTGCTATCTTTCCAGCTTCTGATATTAATTTCCTCATTTTTTTGATGCTCAACTGCTGAGGCAATGTCACCAAATTTCTTATTTTCAGCAGTACTTCACTTCTAATATGAAATGTGTAATGGTTTAAAAGAATTTTTTCTCACTCGTATAATGTTCAATGCAGGTATTCCTGTTTATTTTTCGTTTTTTTATTTTTTGAGACAGAGTCTCGCTATGTAGTACAGACTGGCCTTGAATTTGCTTATGCAGTGCAGGTTGCCCTTGAACTCCCTGTGATCCTCCTGCCTCAGCTTCCCAAGTGCTGGGATTACAGGCATGCACCACCATGCCCAGCTGGTGTTCCTGTTTGTGGTTCTCCTATATAATGTTTCTGGAACAAGACATACTCTAGCTTGTGGGCTCAGCCTTCTTCATCGTGTTTTCAAGTCTTCATGCTTGAAGACAATATGGATAAAGAGCATAACAGATTATCTGTGAGAGACTTTTTATAGGACCAATAGTGAAGCACATCTTATTAGCTAAATACATTCTATTAACTGAAACTCAGTCACAGAATTACACCTAAATTCAAGGGAGTCAGGGAAGTGCATTCTAGTTATGTGCTCTAGTTAAAGAAAAGAAAAGAAAAAGAAATGAGAAAAAAAGGAAAGAAAAGGGTAAAAACAAATTTTCTGAAGAACCAGTCAATTTCTGCTATCCTAGGTGAAAGAAGTGAGAAGATTTGCTTGTTTTTCAGCTATTCGCCAACTTTTGGAAAATGTAAATGTCAGTAATCCAAATAGCATTGTACTATTGTTGATTTCATAATGTTTTGAAGTCCTGTGTCTCTTACACTGATTTGTTTTGATTGGTTTTATTCTGTTTTACCCTCTTTAAAAGAAAAAAGAATAGCATTGTACATTGGACTCTGGGAGGTATTTTTTCTCTGTATTTCAATATGTATGTGGTCAATATTCTTGGAATACCCTTCTAACTAAATTACATGCCCTATATAGATTTTATTCCTGCTGGCTAAGAAACTGATCAGTTTTGTCATCAAGGCTGCCTTGGAATCATCTGCAAACAAACTGTGTCACCTTTCAAATCTTTGAAGCCAAGTGTGCTATTTCACCAAACTTATTGATTTGCAGATTTAGTGTGAATTAAGTATAAAACAATAAAATAAATAATCCATCAGTCTAGAATAAGGAATCATCTGATCATAGTCTTTTAATTTTCAAATGACTGTTTTGTGCTATTTCATTGTGTTATGGGTGCTGGCAGTCAATAAGCATGAAAAGAATATTTTTAATAAATGAAAAAGAAACAGTGCTGGCTATTAAAAACCTGACTATAAAAAAGCACAATATTTTTTATAGTTAATTCAATTTTGAAAAATTGCTTTCAAAGTCAAATTGTCACCAGTTTTTTAAAGATTTTTTTAAAATGAGGGACACGATAAAAGTTGTCAACAGATTCTTTGACCAAATTAGTCTTTTTTAAGCTCTTAAAATATAATTATGAGAAAAGCTGGCAACTTTGCTGAATCTTCTTTCCTCATTGCT
Organism: Dasyprocta punctata; assembly: GCA_004363535.1. Classification (NCBI taxonomy): domain Eukaryota; kingdom Metazoa; phylum Chordata; class Mammalia; order Rodentia; family Dasyproctidae; genus Dasyprocta; species Dasyprocta punctata. The sequence goes on from RJWM01003412.1 coordinate 89,595, forward strand.
CTGGAGTACCTCCTTTTACACATTAAAGAGACTGAGCAAGAGGAGTCACTAGATTATATTACAGAAGGAATAATAATTTCTGGAAGACATCAAGATTCCAAAGCTTGCCTTGAAATCATCAGTTAATCATGTGACCCAGTTGTAACAATTGAGGAAAGCAGGATGGAGCTATCCCATGCCACTAAAAGGCTTAGCATACTAATGGCCCTTTGACACTACCAGCCATTCAGAAATCAGACTTTGTCATGCTGAAGAATAGACCACTCACCCCCAACAGGAAGCATTGGGGAGGCAAACGTGACAGTAATTCCCTGTCAGATAAAACTGAGGTATTGTTTTGGATTCCATCATATGTGAAAAGAATTACCCAGTCATAAATTAAAAATATTCTTTCTTTACCTGTTAGTCACTCCTTGTTAGAGTTAAGTATTTGTGACAGATTAACATTAGATTCTAGGTGTTTTTGAATAGGTCTCAAGAATTGGAATAAGGCCACCTGGTAAATTTTGGTTCTCTAGGTGTACTAAAGTTTACAAATACAGCTAGGGAAAAGAAAAACTAATATGATTCAATGACTTGCTACCTTTTATTATCTAGACACAGAATGTAGCTTGAGAAAATAAAGCATGGTGATGAATAGTCTGCCTCAATGTTACTTTTCTCTGTATGTATTTACATACTTCCAAATGATCTTGTATTAATGTGAAAACAAAACACTGGAAATAATTCAGTGCAAAGTCAGCTTAGAAACCCAGTAACGGTCCATGAAAACTTAGGGAGTTGGAGGGACTTACACATTAACACATCAAAACTAATTTGAAGAGGATTTAATTGATCTGTGGGTTGTCAAAGGAGGACTTCAGCTTGTAAATTACAAGCAGTTGCCTGCTCATTACCTTTTCTTCTTTTGAAAAGAGATATAATCTAAGTGTTTTACTTATTTGTATTTATTTGTTTCCCAAGTTACCTCTGTATGTAGTGCCTTACTTTGCCCAATTATCTTTTGTTTAAATCATGTTTCAAAAGGGAAAATATTTATTTCAGGGTGATTATCTTTTGTTCTGTGAAAGAGGAAAAAACAGGTTCAAATCAGGGAGACTTCATCAAAGCGCCTTGTAATCCCTATTGTGTCTGTGTATTCTTCTCATCAGTTTAGAGAATGTGATAAATATCACATTGAATCAAACATGGCGCTTTTTCAGGCTCTGACAATTTTAGTGTGGTGCAGAAGTAGTATATTCAGGCACAGTGATTTATTTACTACATTGAGTTGCTTCTGAATATTAACAAAAATCACTTGTAGCTCTGTTATAAGTGTCCCTTTGGCTAGAACTGTTAATTTTTTCTTGTATTTTAATTTTTATTGCACTGTGATTTTTTGAGAAAAAGAAAATAAAATAAGATCATTTTTTGTGACTCAACATATTTTCCTGAACCCAAAAAATGAATATTGCAAAAGAAAAAGCAGCTTTTAAAAGTTTCATTTAGTACTAGAAACATTCCTTACACTCTCAGCTCCAGCTACACTTTCTTACAAAAGGAAATATTACAGTTTTTGAGCACCACAAATTTACAACAATATGGCTTTTATTTTTCTTGATAGCTCAGTTACCTCAAATTCAAAAAGACTAACTTTTAAATTTTAATTTTGTCTTGCCAAGTTTTCACATGGTTTTAATTTAATGTTCATCAATTGGTAATTTTATTACTCCACTTCTCCCTCTTCATGAGATATATTGGGTAATTATTTTTTCCCTTTTGAATCAAGAAGAGTGACCAAAGTTATGGGAAAATTGTGAATTAATTAAATATTTTATTAGTTTTCTTTCTTTTGCTTTAAACTTTTTAGTTTTAACATTGAGGTTTGTGAGGACAGTTGTCTTAAGACAGAAAAAGTGCAGATATAGAAGGATAACATTTTCTAGAGGATATATATATATAGAGAGAGAGACATGTATATATTTGTTGTTGCTGTTTTCTTGGAAGAAGGAGAAACATCTTACTTTAAAGTTTTTAATAAATTAAATAAAATTGATATTGTGGGTGATTTAAGGATATCTGGAACTTCATTCATTTGATAGTATCTATAAATATTTTAAACTTTACAAAAATCTATAGTAAAAATATAGCATTGATAGAATACCAATAAGATCATCATCATATGAAGTCTTTTGAAAGAAAAAGTTGTTTTAGTTTTATCCCTGATTTTCTTTCTGATAATGCACTTGAATGAAAATGCTTAATGAGTACTTAGTGACAATCTTTTACCAACCTTCCAGTTCATATTTTTGTATATATATATTTTTTTAATTTTAAGGATTTGAGTGTTGAAAGAAATTTTGAAGTAATTGTAAATAAAAAAGAATACTTTCTGTGACATTCTCATCATAAGCTTTCCTTTCCTGCTCTATAATTTCCATCAGGTGCCTGGGCAAAATTGGAGCCTCATTTCACAGGAGCAGCTGGCTTGTTTGTGGTTGACACCACTTTACATTCTGCACTTTCTAGACTTCTCTAGGGAAATAAATATCTGATGCCCTCACTCTAGCAGGCGCCAAAAATTGCGAGAGAAAGAAGGCTAGATCTTCTTGAAACATCAGTTTTACCGAATGAGAAGTAATTTTAAACTTCATGTTGCTCTGAAAATACAGCTGTTTTGTGAAATACAATGCAAAACTATCGTAATTGCTTAAATCAAACATAAGAATTTAATGAAAATTTGAGACCACAGAACTTTTCCAGACATCGTCTGTAGTTTGTTCTCTGCTGCTGAGTGCCCAAGTACAAATGTGTGAGAAACCTTGAATTAAAACACAGGCATGTAAAATTGCTTTTTTCTTTTCTAACTTTACAGCAGTTCATATATGCATCATTATATTCAAAGAGTTTTCCTAATCCCAAATCTTCAATTTCTCAAACTTGGCCTTTCGAACAAGAGAAATTTCAGAACAATAGCATGAACTCAGTTGAAATCCAGGTTAAACCATTTGTGGTATTTCAAGATTATTGAATTACTGAGGCACATATTTGGAAGTAATGACAATATATAGTGTGTGTGTTTTTTCTTCTTTTAAAAAAATTGAAAATAGTTTTCCTATTGGTTAAAGATACTTATTTATTTGACACATAAATATAACAACACAGAAAAAGGAAGAGAAGGAATCACAATTTACCATAAGTCTCATCATCATGAGATTGACCCTGTTCTCTCAACAAAATATATGTTGGGAGTCCATTACACAACAGAAAAATCTTTACACACCTAGACACACATATAAAGGTTACTTACGTAGAACACACCATATATCCTTATTAGTTTGATACCGGCCATTGGACTGTCCCACTGAGCTATGTCCCCCTTCTTTAAACAAAACAAAACAAAACAAAACAACACAACAACTTTTTGAGATAGGGTCTTACTAACTATAGATATGCACCACCAAACTTGGCTACTTTTTATTTTCTAATTTCTAATTTAAAAAACGTCAAAGACATCAAATGCATGTTTATGTTAACATTTTTGATATCTGTCTAGCCTACTTTTATGTAGTTCTAGACCACTTATGTCCCCATTGTTGTTATGGAATTTAATTTTTTAATAGAGGCATTGATATGAAGACATCAATTTTTTTAGGCTAAAGCCTTCTCAGGTCTGTTCCAAAAATAAGTATTTCTAACCTGTCATAACTTTTCAACTGAAAAATGCAAAAGACAGTCCTTGTCCATATTTGTGAGTTTATGTATCTGCATATATATACATATGTGTATATTTGAAGCGTATATATTTATTTTTGCCATATTTATGTTTAGATACCATTTGCCATTTAAAATGAATCTTTCCTACAGACTATGAAAAGAAAACCCAAATATCTTTACTAGTTCTACCAAATGGTAAGTTATTTTGTAATCAAGCCTACTTATGCTTGCCACATAATCGTTTCCTTTTTAGAACAGTAACCACTGTCTTGAGGATAAATACACCTAACTGGATCTTAATTTGCAGTATAAGTGCACAACTTCAGTATATCTTCCTTGGTTATTCTTGTCTCTTTCTTTGTGCTTCTTCTCATGGAGTTAGTCATCCAAGCTGAATTTCCTCTGGGGAAACTGTATGCACTTTTGCTGCATAATCTCTTGAGGTTAAAGGCTTTGAGGATCTTTGTACAAAATGAAAAAGGAGAGTCCTTTGACTGCAATTGTCTTAATCCTTAAGATGTTTTGTGTCTCATGAATGGGGAAACCATCATTTCTTCTAAGGCATCCTGAGACAGAATCTGAAAGATGTTTGCTTCTCAGTGATTTTGTTGAGTAATGCATTGAATGGACAAAGTTAATAATTCCTAAATAGGCTCAAGCTAAATAAATCCCCTGTAACTATATTTTAAAGTTATTTTGTACCCTCAGGATATATCTAACTTTACATCCTAACATTTTATAAGGAAGAAGACATTTGTCTTGTTGAACTAAGTTACTTTTTTAAGTTGATGATGATAATTAAACACATTACTGCTAGCTGAATTTGTCATATCAACCCTTTACATAGAGATAGCTTTTTGCTTAACAATTGTTTTCTTATCAATATCAATATCTTAAATCAGAGCTTATATGAGTCTGTTGTAGGTAGAATCATAAAATAATTTTGTACTGTTTGTAGTTAGATTTAATATAGAATTAAAAGAACAGTCTTCCCTTTGTTTCTTAAATTGTTTCCAAAAGAAAATTCATAGACTTATGCCTCTCCTCCAGTTACTTAACCTGTAAAAAATTGTCAAATATGATTGATACATATTTAAGAACATGGAAGCCCAGTGGAGATACTGAGTTTCTTTTTTTAAAATTCTTCTTTTAAAAGTGAATTTAAAATTTCTCTAGTGTGCTTGCTTTTAGGTAATAAAATGAACAAGATGAATTTTTAAGGTCTCCTTTATCTCACGTCTCCTAGCAGGACATATCAGTTTCACTTATCTCACTCTTATTTTTCTTATTTTGAATCTTCTCTGGAGATAGATAAACCAGGGCACGCTTAGCAGTTTATTAACAATTCCCAGCAATTTGATTTCCAAAATCTATTTTTTAAAATTCTGTTTTGCGTTGGCTTTAGGACATAGCCAAATAGATCTTTAAATATTTTGGAAAGGATTTGCAAACCTACAATTACTCATTTATTCCTTCACTGTGAATGCAACTCTTATTCACATTTCATGTGCTTAAATTTAAAAATAAACATAATGATGTTAAAGTAAATTTCATCATAAAATATTTAAATATGATAGAAAAGTACAAAAAGTTTTCCATAATACTCTCATCCAGTGATAATTACTACAGGCACTTTGATGCATATATTCTGGTCTCTCTGTCTCTCTCTTTCTCTCTCTATCTATGCATTTAGCTATAAATTTGAATCTTCTATTTGTCCATATTGAAACAGATTTTTAGATGAGGGATCATTGGGTAAGAGTATGAAATTTTATTTTTATTTTTTTAACAGTACGAGGCCTTGCACATGTTATGTGCTCTACCACTAAGCCACATCTCCAGGTCAAAAATATGAATATTTTATAATGGTCTTGATTCATGTTGCCTTATTGCTTTGAACAGAATTACACTACTTTGTATCTTTCCCAACTGTGTATGTACACACATATGTATGTATGTACGTACATTAAATCTTTATTCAATTTAATGCTGTATTAATTTGACTGGTATAGTAGGATGAATGGTATTCTCTGTCCCCAGAAGATGTGTCCATAACCTAATTCTGGAATTCTGTGAATATTACTTCATATGGCAAGAGGGTAAATATTGGCTTATGTGATAAAAGATGTGATTGAGTTACAGATATTGAGAGGAGGATTTATCTTGGAATATTTTGGTAAACCCTAAATCAACTCTCATATATTCTTACAAGAGAGAATCAAAGCAAGCTTTGAGACAGACACACAAAGGAAAAGGTGATGTGAAGAAGGAGGAAGAGATTGGAGTGATGTCACCACAAGGCTGGGGATGTCATGCTAGAAATCTCTGAAAGGTGGAAAAAGTAAGAAATGGATTTTCTCCAGAGCCCCCAGAGGGAGCCAACACCTTAATTTCCAATTTCTGGCCTACAGAACTGTGAGAGAAAATATTTCTATTGTTTTAAGCAACCGAGTTGTTGTGATTTGCTATTTCAATCACAGGAAATAAATACAATTGGTAAAACTTATATTACTGTGTTACTTTAATCTCCATTTCCTTCACCAGAGACATTATTATTTTACATTTTATTTATTGGATTAATAATAAGGTTGAATGAAGAAGGAACACAAAGTAGAAAGGAGGGAAATTAGTTTGGAGGTTGAAATATTTTAGAAGAGAAAAATAGCATGGTTGAAATAATATAAGCAGAGGATGAAAACAACAGATGGGGATCATTGAAGGTTACAAAGACAGAAATTAGTGGTTGGCTGCACAAAGGGAGGATATGGAGATAAAGGACAACTGTGTAGATACCACCAAGGTAGAAAAGTAGCTTTGGAGAGAAAATAAGGAATTCAGGAGCCTGGGAATGTAGCTCAGTTGGAGAAAGCTTGCCTAGCGTGTGCAAGGACCTGGGTTTGATCTCCAGCACCGCAAACACATACTAGGTAGGATTATGTAGAGTACCTCTGAGACATGCAAATGAAAATACCCTGTAGTAGGATGTTGGCTATGTATATCTAGAAGTGCTTCAGGCAGAGATCTTGGAAAGCTACACTTTCTAAAATCATCAGCCTATTGAGGTTTTTCTAGGTAGAGTATATGAATTACAAAAAGAACAAGGACTTGGATAGAACTCTGAGGAACAACACATGTGCTATAGCTAGTGAAAATGAATCCTTCAAAAATGATTGAGTAGAAGAGAAATCATAGAGAATCAGAGAAAAATGGTTTTTAAGGATAAAGTAATCAAAAATACCAAAAAGCTTCAGGAAGTTTTTTAAAAATGAGGACGATAGCCTTTAGCAAAAACAAACAAACAAAAACAAAAAAACAACAAAACAAAACAAAACAAAAAAACATTTTAGGTGGCTGTTGCACCCATAGAGTGTACACTGCCTAGATTTCTCTTCCAGATGGAATTTGGCAGCTAAATATGCAGCGTACAAAGCTGACAGCGGTTGTCAGCACCTTTAGGAGTTACCCAAGGTTTCTGACTGAGGCCAGTCTCTTCTTGGGTAGCTCCACACAATAATGGACTAGTAAGGACATTCCTTTGCTCCAGAGTGTTCTGCTCAGCTAACCAGAAAATTTTCAAATATTAATCACCATATAAATGCTTTCCACATTCCAATCTTGATTTTTCCTCTCTTTTTATTTTTTTTTTAATTTCCCAAACAAAGCTCTTTTTCTCTTAGTTATGTCTATGTGACACAGTGATCTCACAAGAGCTCTTTCCATGGAGTTATAGGAATTAGAGTAAGTGAAGAGTAAATGTACAGTGACGTGCAAGACACTTAATAATCAAGAGGAAGACAGAGGACCCAGATTGAAGGAGAGTTTAAATCAGCAGGGACTTCTTTTTCAGGACAGGACAAGCATGAGATAGTTAAAACTGGTAATAGGAGTCAGTAATATGGAAGACGATAGCCTAAGATCCCTGAGAAAGCGACAGTAGTGGATTCCTAAATACAGCTGAGAAGGGAAAATGTTAGGCTGAGACAGAAGGAGAAATTGCTCTTATCTTGTGGAAAGAGGGAAGGAAGAAAGATGTAAAGGTAAGTTTGCAGGCTCAGTTTCCAAAGTTCATGATGCTCCTATTTGTATCAGAGTTCACTAGAAAAAGATTTAATATAAACATATATTTAATATAAAACATCTCTATATATTTGATATATGAAGGATTTACAAGGTAGACTTACAATGGCCACCTGGAGTGTCAGGAATAGAAGAATGCAAAAGGGCTGTCTGTGGAACAGAGAATCAGAAGATCTAGTCAAAAGTCAAAGACCCAGAGCTCACTGAAGAGTCCCTTGTGAGTCAATAGCAGGAAACCAAAGGGTCTGCCTTGGAAACCTGAAGAGTATGCTCTAGAAGCCTGAAGAGTCTTCCTTGGAAGCCCAGAGACAGAGTTCAAAGGCAATGACAAAGACAAGAGCTCCTCCAAAGAAGCAAAAGAGAAACTTCCTTTTTTCTCTTTTTATTTCATTAAGGCTACAAGTCTATGGGTTGGTGCCACCCTGTATCCAAGGTGAGTTTCCCCTCTTCAATAAGTCAGTCATTGAGACCCAACCAGAGCTGTGCTAAACCAATTCACTAGGAATTTCTTATTTAAATTGACACCACAGTTAGCTATCACATCTTTCATTGGTATGATCTGCTGAAAGGGGATGTAGAAGTGGTGATACAGGTTTTAAGACTAATATAATTTGTTGTGGTTATAGTATGAGATGGTTAACGATGAAACTCTGGAAGTATTCCAATTAAAGCCAGGCCTAGATAGAAATAGTTACAAATATTCATTTGAATACTTTAGGTTTCTAGTAAGAACCATCAAAATCAAATTGGAAAATTGAGAGAAAAATGTAAGAAAGTCACTATTTATAATGGTCTAGGAAGCATATAAAGGAAATTGAAATATTAGGGCAACATTCAGGACTGGTAACTCAGGGAATTGTTATCATTTCTAGAACTAAAGCAGGAAGGAAAGGCAGTATAGAACTCAGAGACTTAGAAAGTTGGAGGTTATAAGGATTGAACCCAGGACCTCACACGTGCTAGGCAAGAACTCTATCACTGAGCTATACCTCATACCAAATTTCTATTTTTAGACTCATAAATTTAAAGGTAAATGAAAGACTTAAATGTAAGACCATGTGAAGAAAATATATCTATGTATTTATATTTCATTGTTTGGAAATTGTCACAGAAACTATAAATGCATTATATTTTAAAAACCCTTATGACAAAGAATACTACACACAAGCTGAATGATAAAAGTTATGAAAAATTCAGAACACATGTCAGAATCATATACAAATTAATAAAACTGTAGGAAAAGCAACAGAAAATATCAGTGATAGGCTTTAGCAAGTGTGATATATAAAGAAACACAATTGAAACATAAGTATGAAATTATACTCAACTTTATTGATAATAAAAGACCTGTAAATAAAAGCTGTGACACAATGGGTTACTTGTTTTAGAAAGGGAAGGAAAATAGACACTCTTTTTCATTGTGGAGATACACAATCTCTCCAGAAGTCAGTTTTTTTTAATAATATGAAATAAGTGGTTTATTAAAGACTAGGAAGGGATACAAGAAGAGAGAAGACAAGGTTTAATTCAGTCCTTTAATAAGGATTTGCCAAGTCATCATTCTAGGCCTTGGGCAAAGGAAAAACATGGTAGAGAAATGCTAAAATACAGTAAAAGTGATAGTAACCCAGATAGCTTGATTGGGAATCTGAGCACCTCCAGGCCTGTATTCTGCTTCCCTGATGTCCCATCATATTTCTGGAATGTCAGATAAGGTAAATCAGAAGGAAGAGTCTAGAGAGATAAGCCTGGAATATTATCCACAGTCAACGATCTTCTTGTACTATTTGATGGTGGGAGGCAGAGGTATTACAAGGACTGGCAGATTAAAGTGGCTTGATTTGGGCAAAGGTAGCTGGAGTTGGTGGAAAACTTATAGCTGGAGGCATGGCGGGAATCATCGTCCTCAACAGCAGTTACCGTGCAGGACTAGACACTCCTCAGCAGTTGCCAGTGCCCACTGCTAAGACAACAGATGGACTACCGGTACTACACTGGAGACGGAAGACCCAGAGTAGCACCATCCAGAGGAAATATAATGTAACCTACACATATAATTTAAAATTGTCTAATACCATGTTTAAAGATTTAAAACATGTAATTAATTTTAATACTTAACATGTATTATTTAACCCAATGTATGAGAGCTTTTCCATTTTAATCCATAATCAATGTAAAATATCAATGACATACATTTTTTTCATACATATATCCATATTCATCTTCCTGGTCCTTCTTGCTACCATGGTTTCCTCTATAGTGTACCAATGTAGAGTATTCTGACCAATGAAATATTTTATATTCATTATTTTGGACTGAGTCTTTGACTGACTGCTTTTTTTTTTTTTTGAGATAAGATCTCACTATGTAGTCCAGGCTGGCCTTGAACTCAGTATGTAGCTTATGCTGGTCTCAAACTCATGGCAATCCTGCCTCAGCCTCCCAAGTGTTGCGATTACAGACATGCCACCGTGCCTGGTTTGTACAGTTTTTGAAATTTAGTGTGTATCCTATACAAGCAGCATAGTTTATAATCTGAACTAATATTTCAAGTGATCAATGCCATGTGTAATGAGTACCCACTGCATAGGACTGCACAAATTAAGAGGATAATACATAAATCAAAGATTTTTCTTTCTACCAACATATGAAATATGATAAAAAAGTTTTTATTTTTTAATTTTATTTATTTATTTTTTTCAAATCCATTATGTTTCAAGGAGAAAAACAAAACAAAAGAAGAAAAAAACTAAAACAAAATTTCAAAACACATCAATCAGGGGCAACAATGGTACATACATTGTGCATTGTCATTCCCAAATCATTCACTCAGAACATCTGCATTCAATTGTCAGGAGAGTACCAGCACAAATCTTTCTCTTCAGTGAACTCAGAAATCCGTAGTATAACTTAACTATTTTTTTAATATACATATACATTTACATATGCTGTTACTTTTGGCTTCTCATACTAGTAAGACAATATGATGTTTACATATGTGTGTCTTATTTATTTCACTACTGAGTATGGTCTCAAGTTGCATCCATTCACCTATAAAAGTCTCCAGTTTATCCTTCTTTATGGCTGAATAGTACTCCATTTTATAAAAATACATCTTTTTTATCCATTCCTCAGTTGATGGGCATTTAGGTTGTTTCCAAGATCTAGCTATTACAAATTGTGCTGTTAGCGGGCATGGTGGTGCACACCTTTAATCCCAGCACTCGGGAGGCTGAGGTAAGAGGAGCATTGTGAGTTCAAGGACAGCTTGGGCTACAACGGGAGCGGAAGGCTGGCCTGAGCTACATAGTGCGACCCTGCCTCAAAAAAACCAGGGCTGGTTGTGAGTTCGATCCCTGGTGCCACAAAAAAAAAAAAAAAAAATTGTGCTGTTATAAACACGAGTGCACATATATGGCTGTGATATGGTGTTTTTAATTCTTTTGGGAAGATAACCAGGAGGGGAATAGCTAGGTCAAAAGGGACCTCTAGTCCTAGTTTTTTGAGGAATCTCCACACTGATTTCCACAGTGGTTGCACCAGTCTGCATTCCCACCAGAAGAGGAGAAGGGTTCCTTTTTCCCCACTGCCCCTACAGCATTTGTTACTGCTTGATTTCTTGATAATAGCCATTCTTTCTGGGGTGAGGTGGAATCTCAGTGTTGTTTTAATTTGCATTTGTGGTATGACCCATGATGTTGAACATTTTTTCACGTGTTTATTTGCTGTTTGTATTTCTTTAGCTGAGAAGTACGTATTCATCTCAGTTGCCCATTACTGAATTGGGTCTTTAAAGCTGGGAGGACTAATTTTTTTTTAGTTCTTTCTTTATTGATTTATTTTTTTTGTTGGTACTTGGGATCAAACTCACAACCTTGCGCCTGCCACACAGGCACTTAAACCAGAGAGCCAAACTTCTGGCCCTCTTTTTTTAGTTCTTTATATGTTCTCAATAGTAATCCTTTGTCTGGCAAACATTTTCTCCCACGTGGAGTGTCTCGTCACTCTGTTGGTGGTTTCACTTTTTGTGCAAAAGGTTTTCAATAGGGCAAGATCCAAGTTATTGATTCTTTGTGATAGTTCCTATGCAATGGGGTTTTGCTCGTAAGGTCTTTGCCTACACCAATACCTTCAAGAGTTTTACCTAGTTTATCTTCCAGCAGATTTAATGTTTCTGTTTTAATATCAAAATCTTTGATCTATTCTAATTTTAGCTTAGTACATGGTGAAAGATATGGGTCCGGTTTTAATCTTTGGCATATGTAAAGCCAGTTTTCTTCCAATGAATGTATTTGAAACCTCCTTCAAACATAAGGTGGTTTAGGAGCTGGGCGTGGTGGCGTACGCCTTTAATCCCAGCACTCGGGAGGCTGAGGTAGGCGGAGCGTTGTGAGTTCGAGGCCGGCTTGGGCTACAACGCGAGCACAAGGCCGGCCTGAGCTACATAGTGCGACCCTGCCTCAAAAAACCAGGACTGGGAGTTTGGCTCAGTGCCTTAAGCGCCTGCCCTGGCAGGCACGAGGTTGTGAGTTCAATCCCCGGTGCCACAAAAAAAAAAAAAAAAAAAAAAAAAAAAAAAAAAAAAAAAAAAAAAAAAAAAAAAAAAAAAAAAAAAAGGTGGTTTAGTGGTAGTGGGTCTAGAGTTATTTCAGCATCTCTTAATCTGTTCCATTGATCTTCAGGTCTATTTTTTTGCCAGTACCATGCTATTTTTATCACAGTCACTTTACAGTATAATTTCAAGTCAGGGATTGTGATGTCCCCTGTCTTGTCTTTGTTGCTGAGGACCACCTTTGCTATTTTAGGTCTCTTCTGGTTCCAGATAAATTTTAGGATTATTTCCACTAATTCTGTGACATGTGCTATTGAAATTTTGATTGGGATTGCACTGAATCTGTATAACGGTTTTGGAAGTATGGCCATTTTCACTATATTGGTTCTTCTTCCCAAGAGCATGAGCTATCTTTCCATTTTCTAATATCCTCTTCAATTTCCTTTTTCAGTGTGTTATAGTTTTCAATGTAGAGGTCTTTTACATCCTTTGTTAGATAGATTCCTAGGTATTTCATTTTTTTTTTTTTGGATGCTATTGTAAAAAGCATTGTTTCCCTGATTTCTGTCTTAGTGAGTTTGTTATTCATGTCCAGGAAGGTTATTGGTTTTTGAGTATTGACTTTGTATTCAGCTATACTGAATTTGCTTATTAAATCTAGAAGTCTTTTGAAGGCATATTTGGGGGCTTCTATGTAGAGTATCATGTCATCTGCAAAAAATGATAGTTTTACTTCTTCCTTTCCTATCTTTATTCCTTTTATTTCTTTCTCTTGTCTAATTGCTCTCACTAAAGTTTCCAGGAGTATGTTGAATAAGAGTGGAGACAGTGGACATCATTGTCTTGTTCCTGATTTTAGAGTGAAAGCTTTCAATTTTTGTCCATTTAATATGATATTGGCTGTTGGTTTGTCATAGATGGCTTTTATCAGATTGAGATGAAGACCATCTATTCCAGTTTTCTGTAGGGTTTTTATCATGAACAAGTATTGAACTTTGTCAAAAGGTTTTTTGGCATCTATTGAGATGATCACATGACTTTTGTCCTTGGCTTTGTTAATATGGTGTATTACATTTATGGATTTACTTATGTTGAACCATCCCTGCATCCCTGGGATGAATCTCACTTGATCATGGTGTGCAATCTTTTTGACAATTTGCTGTATTCTTTTTGCCAGTATCTTTTCGAGGATTTTTGCATCTGTGTTCATTAGGGAGATTGGCCTGTAATACTCTTTCTTAGTTGGGTCCTTCTCTGGTTTTGGTATCAGGGTAATGCTTGCTTCCAGGAATGAATTTGGGAGTATTGCTTCCTGTAGTGGGTGACTGTGTCAACTTGAAACATTTAGAAGCTTAACTAAATAAGCTTAGCAACTCTACACCCTAGGGCGTAGAAGACCCACCCTAGGGTGGCCCATCACCCAGATGGTATAACAGGGAAGGAGGAAGGACAAATGCATTCCATTCTTTGGAGGAGTTCCAGTCTTTACCTTTGGTTTGGCCATCGTCTCCTGGCTTCCAGTGTAGACTCTTCAGCTTTCCAGCATAGACTCTTCAACTTTCCAGCATAGACCTTTCAGCCTTCTGTCACAGACTCGTCAAACCTGCTGGTGTGGACTTGCACAGGACACTGGGTGAACTGCAGACCTTGGATAGAATCCTTTGGTTTCGGGCATGCAAACACCCTTGCACGCTTCCTCACCCAACTCTGTGGCTGACCATCATAAGCCTATACTGTAATTTCTTATACTTTTGTATATCTTGTGTAATATGTTTCCTCTAGTAAAACCCTGACTAATACACTGCCCTTTCAGTTTCATTAAAGAGTTTGAGAAGTAATGAGGTTAGGTCTTCTCTAAATTTCTTGGAGAATTCAATAGTAAATCCATCAGGGACTGGGCTTTTCTATTTTGGTAGGTTTTAAATTGCATCTTTGATTTCATTGGCTGATATTTAGGATTTGTATGTCTTCTTGATTTAACTTTGGTAATTCATATGTATCTAAGAATCTGTCCATTTCTTCTGTATTTTCCTTCTTATTAGAATACAAGTTTTCAAAGTAAGTATAGATGATCTTCTGAATTTTTGCAGGGTCTGTTGTGATTTCACCCTTTTCATTCCTAATTGCATGGATTTGAGTTTTTTCTTTCCTTTTTTTTTTTGATAAGGTTGGCTAAGGGTTTGTCTATTTTATTTAATCTTTCAAAGAAACAACTCTTTGATTCATTGATTCTTTGTATTGCTTTTTTAGCTTCCAGTGCTTTAATTTGTGCTCTGATCTTTATAATTTCCTCTCTTGTAAAAGCTTTTTGCTTAGCCTGCTATTCTTTTAATAAAAGTTTGATATTCAACATTAAATTGTTTATATGTGCTTGCTCTCTTTTCCTTATATGGGTTTTCACTGCTATAAATTTCCCCTTTAAAACTGCTTTCATTATGTCCCACAAGTTCTGGTATGTTGTATTCTCATTATCATTTAACTGTAAAAACTGTCTGATTTCTTCTTTAATTTCATCTGTGAACCATTGGTTGTTCAGTAGGGTGCTATTTAATTTCCATGTGTTGATGAAGTTCTTGTGATTTCTTTTGCCATGGATTTACAATTTTGTTGCATTGTGGTCTAATAATATGCATGGGATAATTTCAGTTCCTTTGCTTAAGCATGTTTTATGAGACAGTATATGGTCTATTTTGGAGAATGTCCCATGTGTAGCTGAGGAGAATGTGTATTCTGATACTGTGGCATGGAGTACTCTATAGACCTCTACTAAGTCCATTTGTTCAGAAGTTTGATTTAATTCTAATATTTCATTATTCATTTTTTGTCCAGTTGATCTGTTTTTTGTGATAATGGAGTATGGAAGTCTTCCAATACAATTGTATTGGGACTTATTTGATTTTTCATGCCCATTAGAAATTGTTTTATATGATTGGGTGCACTGGTATTTGTTGCATATATATTTATAACTGTTGTCTCTTTCTCTTGTATTGTTCCCTTTATGAGGGTGTAGTGATCTTATCTCTCTTAATCAGTCTTGACGTGAAATTCACTTTGTCTGCAAATAGAATAGCTACCCCTGCTTTTTTCTGGGCTCCTGTCACATGGAGTATTGTTTTCCATCCTTTGATTTCAATCTGTGGATTTCTTTTTGAATTAAATGTGTTTCTTGTGTGCAGCATATTGTTGAATCTTGTTTCTTAATCCCTTCTGCCAGTCTGTGTCTTTTGATTGTTGAATTGAGACCATTAACATTGATGGTTATAACTAATATGTATTGACCTACCCTTGTCGTGTTATTTTCCTATTGCCGGCTCCCACCTATTTTTTCCCCTTCCTTCTAGTTCTTTTCCTTCCCTGGAGGATTACTTCTGTTGGAGTTCATAGAACTGCAGTCCTTATAATTTCTTTCCAGAATGTCCTTCAGAACATTTTGGATTGCTGTTTTGTTGGTCATAAATTTCATCAGATGTTCTTTGTCATGGAAGTATCTCATTTCTCCATCAATTTTGAAAGATAGTTCCGCAGGTTACATCAGTCTGGGTTCAAAGTTGTTTTCCTTTAGAACTTGGAGTACTTCACTCTCCTTGACTTGAGAGTTTGTGCTGAGAAGTCAGCTGTGATTCTAATGGACTTTTCTTTTTTTTCTTTTTTTTTTTTTTTTTGCGGCACCGGGGATTGAACTCACAACCTCGCGCCTGCCAGGGCAGGCGCTTAAGGCACTGAGCCAAACTCCCAGCCCTGGTTTTTTTGAGGCAGGGTTGCACTATGTAGCTCAGACCGGCCTTATGCTCGCGTTGTAGCCCAAGCCGGCCTCGAACTCACAACGCTCCGCCTACCTCAGCCTCCCGAGTGCTGGGATTAAAGGCGTGCGCCACCACGCCCGGCTACTTTTCTTTTCTTTTCTTTTCTCTAACTGCTTTTGAGATTTTATTCCTGTGTTGAATTTCTGGAATCTTGACTATGATGTGCTTGGCTGTAGATTTTTTTTTTGATCATTGCTAATTGGAGTTCTATAGGCCTCATTTATCTGTATGTCAAGTTTTTTTTCTCTACCAGGAAAGTTTTCTGTCATGATGTCTGTGAACATTTTTTAAAAGTCATTTGTGGTATCTCCTGCTTGTTCATTGACTCCAATCAATCTTAATTTTTTCTTTGTCTTATCTAGCAGCTGCTGCATCGATTTCTCATAGTTCCTTGCTATTTTTGAAAAATATTTCTTTTCCTGGTTGCTTCCTGCAACCCTGTCTTCAATATCTGAGATCCTGTCCTCACATTGGTCCAATCTGCTATAATACTTTCAGTGGAGCTTTTAGTCTCCTGAATGTCTGTTTGAACCTGTTTTATGGATTCCATTTCTTCCCTATGCTGAGCTTCCATAATTTGCTTAAACTCATCTATTTTTTTGTCTGTGTCTACTCTAATGTCACTAAGCATGGTGTATATTTTGGGAATCTCTGTAGTTATCTGAGAGATTATTTCCAATTTCATTTTTTCCAGAGCCTCACTCAATTGCTTTTCTGTTACCATTTCAGAGAGCCCTGTTGGTGGGCTTTCTGGTTGGCCCATCTCATTTGCCTGGATTTGCCTTTAGTGAACTGGATATCTGGGGTTGTATTTTGCTTAAAGTGTCTTCTCATTTTCTTTTCTCTCTTTTTTTAAAATTTCAGTTCCTGGGGTGATGCTTGTAAGTTGCCTATGGTGGGTTGCTTTATTGCTAGTATTTAGGACCATTCAGTGATGACTACTTCTGTGAGATATCCTCCAGGTGTAGCTGGTTTTGGGGTTTTATGACTGTTGGAAGATTTTACCTCTTCCTTTTGTTGGAGATGAGAAGTTGCTGCGTGTTTGGCCTAGCCCCTGGTTCTCTGGCACTGTGCCACAGTATTTTCTGTGACCTTAGTCACTGTCAGTCTTGGAATACCAGGACCAAGAGGTGTCTAGAACAATTATGTCAATTTTGGCTACCAATAGCATCAAACACTGCCTAGAAAATGACAGAGCTAACTGTTAATTTGCAACCTTTAACTGTATGAACTAGATTTGTGATTATACAACAAAATATAAAACAAACCAGATAATTGTATGCAATATATAAGTCTTTAATGTGTCAATTTTGCCTTCAGGGTTTAAAATTCAAAGTGGATTAAGGGGAAAATAGTGAAGTGGAAGCAAGGAAAGAGATTAGAAGCAAGGTTGGAAGACAAAGGGGGATCACACCAACCTTGGGAAACTGGTGCAGAAGATTGAAGGAAAAGAGAGAAGAAAGTGATAAAAGGAAGAACAGAACAGAACCACACCCACAAAGAGGTTAGGAACCACTTTCACACTCATATAAAAACAATGAAGAAGAAAGAGAAAATGAAAAAGAACAACGAACAGTTTACTTTCAGGATTCTCTCTGGTTTCACTTGTAGACAACCTGTGGAGACAGAGTCTCAAATCATGCCAGTCTACCACAGCTAGCCAGCAGTAGCTTTTTGGTGGGGTAGTGGATAATCTCAGTTGACCTGCTCCAAGACTAGACTTATTGGCTTTGCCATAGTCCAAGCAATTTCCATGGGTCTGAGCCCAGCTAGGAGCTGCTAGATGAAGCTGGCAGCAGTTCTGGGTTCCAAGCTCAGCCGGCCTGTCTTCAAAATGACTCCCAGCTAATCACTCTCTCCTGCTAGAGAATTAAGTCCTCTGCACTCACTGCCAACCAGTGCAGTTCTGCATGTCTGCTGCTTTCTTCCACTGCTGCATCTCTCTGCAGAGGAATCAGGGTCACCAGCCATCACTGTCACCATGACTGTGTGTCCACAGGTTCAAATGGTTCCTCTCGCACAGTGAGTCCCATCTCAGGGAGAAGGCACCATTGGCTACCACCTTCTTTGCTGAAGTTTTTCTTTTCACTCTCTCTGTGGGCTTCAATTCACACTTCAGATTTTTCCTGGATCCAGAGGACCCACCTCCCTCCTTCTTGTCTTCCTCATGATGCTATATTCCCATGTCTGGATGGTAACTCTCAGAGAGGAGGCTTTCTCTGTTGCTCACTGTTCTGCCCTACAGTGTGTTTTAAATAAAAAATTTTATTATAGTAAAATGCACATTGCCATTTACTCCCCTTAAAATACTTCCCTTTGATTCACACCCACTTATCCCATCATTCTTGTCACTTTCTGAAGGAGTTCTAGATATGCTCTTCTGTGAGTCTAGAGAGAGTTCTTCTTCCTCCTCCTCCTCCCTTCCTCCTCCTCCCTTCCTCCTCCTCCCTTCCTCCTCCTCCCTTCGTCCTCTTCCTCTTCCACTTCCTCTTGCTCCCACTCCTCCTCCTTTTTTTTCTTTTTCTTCTTTTTTATCTTTTTGAGACAGTCTCACTAAGGTTGGCCTTGAACTCACTTTGTAGCCCAGGTCAGCCTTGAACATGCTGCAATCCTCCTGCCTCAGCCTCTGAGTGTTAGGATGACAGATCTGTAACACCACACTCAGCCCTTGAGTGTCTTTAGTTACACTGTCATGGCTGCCTCCATGTCCTGAATCAATTAAAATTGTTTACCTTGGACTGGGGATATAGCTCAGTGACAAAGCACCTGCATGGCAAATGCAAGGCCCTGAGTTTGATTCCTGTTACAAAAAAAAAAAAAAAGAAAAAGAAAAAGAAAAAGTTTACCTTTCATGGTCATTTTGATTTAGGGGAAGAGTCAAGGTCACAAGTTGCAAATTTGGTGATTGAGGATATACAGCAATGTTTCTTATGAGTCTGCCTTTCTATTCTATAACGCTTGGCAGCAGTGGTCACTGTATTTTTCATTATATTTCATAAAGATATGAGGGAGGGCTTCCAGAACTGCTTCAGAAAGTGGCAAGAACAATGAGATAAATGTGCTCAAAGTAAGGGGAATTACTTTGATGGGAATTAATGACAATGTGTCTTTTAATGTAATAAATGTTTTTTTTTTGTTTTTGTAATAAATGTTTTAAAAAATTGAACATTGGCCATATTTTCGAGCACATCTTGAAATACATAGTAGGTTCTTTACTCAGGAACAATCTTGGCAAGAGAAGAGGAAAGGAGATCCTTGTAGTAGTAAGAAATATCTTTAAAAGAGAGTTGAAAATATGGATTAAAAGACTTAGCTACAGAGAATAATTTTAATTAGTTACCAAGGTTTTCTTTTATTACTGGCAGTGGGTTCTCAAAGACAAAATGAAATAATTAAAAATAATGTGAAATTCTTGCATATTTTAATAATACTGGGTGTATTTCAACTCGAATTGGAGAATTGTTTCTACTGTGATGGAATATTAAGCATATTGCTTAAGTAAGTCAGCAACCTTGCACTGCTAGGCTTGAGGTTAATCCTCAGAAAACACTTGGGCTTGAATTGAATCAAATGAAGTAATCTGTGATGGTTCAGTTAAAAATAAATGTAGCCAAATACAACCATTTGAATGTAGTCATAGCTAATACTACAGGGATGGAGTTATGAAAAGAAGAGTGTTAACTGCAAATAGAAAACTTCATGGACTTGCATTCTGGACATTGTTCTGAGAGTTTCGATTTCATCTTCTTCAAATATCTGGAGGGCAAGAAATATTCCCTACCTTATGTTCTTCAACAACTATAAAATTGCTGGTTATTTCTTCGCAGCTGCAGTGAGGCCAAAGGATGATCTTAATTCCTAATTGGTTCTGTTGCCGTATTTTCCTACAAGTTCCTAGAAAGTGTTCATCTTCAAGCACTCTAAAATTCACAATGATTTCATGCTTGACTTTTCTGGAGCATCTGTAGCTCTAAAATATGCACAAGTTTTATCAATAATTGTGGGCTGAAACTAGTCATCACCACATGAAATAAAAGCCCACTACCACTTTTTTTAACCTTTATGTTTACCATGCTGAAGAAGTGGCACATTGACTTGAATCAAGTTAAACAATGACATAATACTAGTATAAAATGCCTACCAAAGCAGTATCCTGTGTGATTTATGCATGCACGCACACACAGCCAATGCACATGTTCACACACAATCTAGTTTTAATATAAAAGACACCAAAAAACAACAGTTATTCAAAGCAGTTTTCAAGGAAACTTGCTTCTAGCACTCCCAGAGGGTCATTTTAGCCCTCTGGCACATTATGAGACACTGAAGATATCTAAATAAGGTGATAGGCCTGGTTTTGATTTTGTATGATTTAACAAAAGCTTGGGCTTATCATTTGTTTTTAATCATAGCTATTTAATATTTGCCATGCACATAGCTTTTGCTCCTTTCTTTCTAGAGAATTTTGATCTTGTTATTATGCTATCTAAATTATTTTTGTGATCTGAAAGTATACCTCAGAAGTATAGCACTTATCTAGGGCGTGTGAGGCCCTGAGTACAATACCCTGTATTGCAAAAATAAAACAAAACACATAAATTACCTTCATGGTCTTCATTTTTGTACATGTTCTGAAATAATGATTCTTTGATCAGAAAGACTTCTTTACTTTTCTTAAGGAATTCATTTAAAAGACCTTTTCACCTCTTCAACAAGCTTCATTTAGTAATTGTGAGTTCTATAGTTAAACAAATCTATGTGACTAGTTAGAGGCTTTAAGAAATGATTTTTTTTGTACTGGGTGTTGAACTTACAACCTTTACTTGCCAGGCAGGCACTGTGTCACTGAGCTATATCCCTGACCCCAAAAAATCATTTAAACTGAATAATTTCCTTATTTGTGGGGAATAATGATAGAGAAGTAGTTTGAATTAGCTGGTTAGGTAAGAATATAATAATTCTTAGCAATGAAGAATTATATATAAAAATCTATGTAGTAATGGGTTATGTTAGAACAGTTTAACTTTGGAATGTAAAGAACTAGAAAAAATAAGTAGTTCAATGCTAGCAGAAAGAAGGAAATAATAAAGATTATAGCCAAAGGTAATAAAGAATCGTGGTGGCACATGCCTTTAATCCCAGCACTCGGGAGGCTGAGGTAGGTGAAGCATTGTGAGTTCGAGACCAGCCTGGGCTACAACATGAGTGCAAGGCAGGCCTGAGCTACATAATGTGACCCTGCCGCAAAACAAAAAAAAAAGTAATAGAGAGTAGAGAGACCGTAGAGGAAAATTATTGAAATCAAATGGTTCTTTGAAAAGACCAATAAAACTGACAAACTTTTAGCTAGATGTAGAGAAAAGCTTTAAATTGCTAACATAAGAAATGGAAGTTGTGATATTACTATTGATTCTACAGAAATAAAGAAGAATATAAGAGAATAATTATATGGCAACATTGGACAAATTGGATAATCTAGATGAAATGGACCATTTCCTAGCAGTATAATTTCTACCATGTCTAAATCACAGAGAAGTAAAACATTGGAATAGAGACCTAAAAGTAACTGGGTAAGTAAAGAAAGAAAATTAAGGAAATTGAATCAGTAATTGAAAATCTCCTGATAAAGAAAAGTTTTGAAACCACAGAACAAATTAGGAATAGAAGAACACACAACAAATTAGGAAGAGAAAGACTATTTCAACACAATAAAGCTATATGTGAAAATCCACAATAAACATCATACTCAATAGAGAGAAACTGAAAGCTTGTCTGTTAAGATCAAAAGTGAGGCAAGGATGCCTGTTCTCATTTCTGTTCAGTATTGTGCCAGATGTTCTAGCCAGACAATTAGGCAAGGCATGTAAATTGGAAAGTGAGAAGTAAAATGATTTTTTTCACTAAAGTTATAGTGACATTTCCGCAAACACCTGTTAGAATTACTAAATGAACTCAGTAAAGGAACGGGATATCAAGTCAACACAAAAAAAAAAAAATCAGCTACATTTGTATGCTTAATCCACAATCTGAAGAAAAAGTTATGAAAAACATTCTGCTTACAATAACATGAAAAACAATGAAATAGTCAGTAAAGTATGCAAAAGTTGTACAATATAAGCCATAAAATGTTGTTAAAAGAAATTAAAGAAAACATAAACAAACATGGATTCTGTTCTTGGAAAGCTTAATATTGTTAAGAAGTCTACACTTCTCAAAGTGATATACAAACTTGATGTAGTCCCTACCAAAAGCCCAATGTGTGTGTGTGTGTTTTTACCAGAAGTAGAACAACCCATCATAAAATTCATATGAAATATTGAAGGACCTTATATAGGTGATGCAATTTTGAAAATGAATAACAAAGATGAAAAAGAAAACCACTTCCAGATTTCAAAAATTATTATAAATCTACAATATTAAAACCAAGTCAGATGTACAAGGACAGGCAGATAGACCAATGGAAAAAAATTGGGAGCTCAGAAGTAAATTCTACTGTATATGGTCAAATGATTTTTGATAAGGATACCAAGGACTTTTCTCAACAAATGTTTCTGGGAAAACCTGAATATCTACACACAAAAGCATAAAGTTGGACCCTTACCTAACATTATATATAAAAACTAACTCAAACTGGATGAGAGATTCCAATGTAAGACCTAAAATTATTTTTAAAATTTAGAAGAAAAAACTTCGTGGTATCAAATCTAATCATGCTTTCTTAGATAAGATTCTAAGGGTACAGGTAACAAATGGAAAAATAAGAAGTTGGACTTAGAAATGAAAATAATTCATTCATCTAAATATAGTAACAGACAGGCCAGGCGTGGTGGCACATGCCTATAACCCCAACACTCGGGAGCCTGAGGTAGAAGGATCATTGTAAGTTTAAGACCAGCCTGGGCTACAAAGTGAGCCCAAGGCCAACCTGAACTGCATAGCAAGATCCTGCCTCAAAAAAATAAAATAAAATAAAATAAAATAAAGATAAAATAAATAAATAAGTATAATAACAGAGTAAAAATGGTAACCCAAGAATTGGGATAAGACACTTGAAAGTTGCATACATGAAAGGGGATTAATATCTATAATATGTAGAAACAACCTCTAAAACATAGCAATGGCAAAATAAACAACCTGATAAAAAATAGTCAAATGATTTTTTTCTAAGAAGATGTATAAAAGACCAATAAGCAAATAAAAAGATGTTCAATATCACTAATCATGAGGTAAGTGAAAATCAATAGTACAGTGAAGATATTGTCTCATACCCATATTGGTGGCTAACATTAAAAAAAAAGAAAGGAAAGAAGGAAGGAAGGAAGGAAGAAAGGAAGGAAGAAAGAAAAAAAAGTAAATAAGTGTTGGCAAAGATGTGGAGAAATTTGGACACAAGAGCATAAAAGAATTGAAAGGGACAAGAATGCGTATGTGTATATACTCATGTTCATAGTAGCATTATTCACAATCACTAAAATGTGGAAGTAGTCCAACACTGGTGCTGATTGATGAGTGGAAAAAGCAAATATAGCATATGTATCTGTAGAAACACACAGATACACACACACATACACACACACACACACGCATACACTGAAATATTCAGCCTTAAAAAAGGGATAACATTCTGACATAAGCTGCAATATGGACAAAATTTGAGGACATTATGCTAAGTGAAATAAACTAGTCACAAAAGGATAAATACTGTACGTGTCACTTATATGAGATAGTAACAGTAATCAAAATTATAAAAAATAAAGTTGTGGTTGTCAGAGGCTAGAAAGCAAAGAGAATGGGGAGTTATTATTTAATATATACAGATTTCAGTTGTAAAAGATGAAAAGAGTTATGGAAATGTGTGGGGAGCCATCCTCAGAGATGTACTCTTGCCGTGAGGCCTGCATGTAGGAGCTGAGGCCTGAGCTAGATTGCCCCGCCCGTCGAGTGAGCCAAGGTGGCGCTCGTTTCCTGCCTTCTGGTTATTTGTAACCCCGCCTCGGATGATGTCTACCTGGCAATTAATGACGCTAACCAATAAGAGTGTATCCCCCGA